>JANTCA010002224.1:0-11481 GCA_024741275.1 Chironex yamaguchii | reverse complement strand
TACATTACACTACACTACATTACACTACACTACATTACACTACAGTGCATTACACTACGCTACAGTACAGTACAGTACAGGGCACTACAGTACAGTACAGTACAGTACAGCACAGTACAATACACTACAGTCATTGCACTACATTAAACTACACTACATTAAACTACACTACACTACACTACATTACACTACAGTGCATTACACTACGCTACAGTACAGTACAGTACAGTACAGGGCACTACAGTACAGTACAGTACAGTACAGCACAGTACAATACACTACAGTCATTACACTACATTAAACTACACTACATTACACTACACTACACTACAAAACACTACACTACACTTCACTACACTACACTACACTACAAAACACTACACTACAATACACTACAGTGCATTACACAACGCTACAGTACAGTACAGTACAGTACAGGGCACTACAGTACAGTACAATACACTACAGTCATTACACTACATTAAACTACACTACACCACACTAAACTACACTACACCACACTACACTACGATACGCTACACTACACTACACTACATTACACTACAATACACTAAACTACAGTTCAGTACAGTACACTATACTTCGGTACACTACAGTACAATACACTAAACTACACTACAGTACAATACACTACACCACACTACATTACACTACACTACAAAACACTACACTTCACTACACTACACTACACTACATTACATTACACTGCACTACACTACACTACACTACACTACACTACAGTACAATACACTACACCACACTACATTACACTACACTACACTACAAAACACTACACTACACTTCACTATACTACACTACACTGCACTACAATACACTAAACTACAGTACAGTACACTACACTTCAGTACACTACACTACACTTCAGTACACTACAGTACAATATACTAAACTACACTACACTATAGTACAATACACTACACTATATAACACTTCAGTACACTGTTCTACACAAAACTATACTACACTACATTACAGACTACAGTAGACTACAACTACACCACCGTACACTGCATAACAGACTACACACCACTACACTACAGATTACACTACACTACGCTATACATTACAATATTTAATATTACACTTTCATGCAGTACATTGCACTACAATACAATACACTATAATAAACGTCATTTTACTGCAGCACCTTACACTGCAATACAGACACTATACTACAATTCTGTGCAATCTATTTCACTAAATGACACTACGCTGCATTACACTATATTACACTACACTACACTACATTGCACTACACTACATTGCACTACACTATACCACACTACATTACACTACATTACTCTTCACTACATTACACTACACTACACTACACTACACAGCACTATACTACACTACACTACACTACATTGCACTACAACAATGTATATTTCACTTCATAGACTACAAAACAATTCAATACACAACATTACACTACTCAATGACACACACTACTCATTGGGTAGTGTAGTGACATTCATTATATACAGTATTGCAATGTAGATAAAACACCCCCATACACTTCGCCGCAGCATAATGTACTACAGATATGTTTACACCTAGAACGTATACCCCCTCCAATTACAGCCACTGAGCTTGAAGCAGTCATTGCTGGATTCCCTTGTTTTATCAATGTGTTAATGAATACGTATGCATGAAGGGGGGGGTATTTGTTCTCTTCTTTGAATAACAACTATTACCTGATGACATCCATCACCTCATGGCGGAAAAAAACCTGATGTATGGTTACTGTCAAGTTTCATTTATTTGTCAGGGACAAGGAGTCAATAGGCATTTGAAAACAAGAATTGGAGATGGGCTGAAGAAAATACTAACAATCCCCGCCCTAAATTATAATGTAAACTGAAAATGATTGAACGCGTGAGCCTTGTACCAGGTTGTCAAAACCCTGATGTATTCCATGCTTACATAAACAGTTCAATGGACTGAAATGGTTGACAAAACAGTGGTCAAGCAAAGGCGAGCGTTGATTCCTGCAGTTGCTTGTGAGTCAAAAAGCAAGTAAGCTTAAAAGCAATGTGCTTTTATACTACAAGGTATTCATTTCTTGCAGTTTAGTTAAGGTGCAGGTAGTATCCGGTTGCCAAATCCTTCTGTCCTTCCCCTATCAACACGAAGTTATGAAATTTATCTGTGAATTACAATCGTGATGTAACGACGTTCGTTGTTCTCAACACGGAACAAGTGCTTTACATACGGTATGGATTATCCTATTAAAATCATTGAATACCTTATGTGTTTGCCTGGACTTCATTTGTCATATGAATAATTAACAGCTCGATCAAATATCCTATTTAGGTATTACATCTGCTGATGACAGACTCCGGCTACAGAATACAATACAGCCATACAAATTCAAAGAATAACTTCACACTCAAGTCAAAATGATTTTGTCCCTGACAAATGACTGAAATGAGATTGACTGGTGGAAGATTTGTTTTAACATGCACGGGTTCTCAAATAATTTTAAATTTAAAACACATATTAACCAGATGGCAAACAAAAAATACAGGTAGGCTGACAACGATGTTGAGTTACAAAACTTTGCCAAGAAAAAGCAACCTTTGAGGACGTACTTGATTTTTATGACTTTAAAGCTTTGAACTCTTCAGTGTTGGCTTTCTGTAAAATTAGAGCACGCCATCTTGTTTGTGAGCTCATCTTTAGTGTCTCCAAAGCGCAAATTAAACCTAACCTTGGGGGCCTGAATTGTCCTAATATAGCAAGAAAGCATGTACCTGAGAGCAATGAACACTAAAATGTGACCTCCTGTTCTCCAAAAGTTATAACTTGATACCAGTTCCGTAGATTTGGTCTACCCCATGGGGTTTTTGTTACTGTCTCTTGGGAAGAAAAACGATGTGCTCACGAATTTTCGAGAAGCAATATCAGAATAAAAGAGTAAGACAGTACTTAGTCTGTTTGTCAATTGTAAGATGATTACAAACAAAATGAAATGCTCATAGTGGACAGTAGAAAAAAAAAATTCACAGTGTCCCAAGACGTCCCCAAGTCATAGAATTGTTATTTTCATTCCCACTAAAGCTGAACGAGGCTAAGGTGAAACAACAAACTAACAAAACGACATATAAATACACGATTAAGACACGATTTAAGGAAAACAGTGTCTAAAGTCAAGTTCTTTCTGAGCTCACAAGGCATTCAGTCTAAAAACACATGAACTTTTTAAAATTGATGTGATATACCAATAGAAAATTGATTATACTGACACATAATAATTGTTCTGATCTAATAGGATACATGATCAAAAGTGACCATGATCTTGGTCTCATCATATATGATATAATACAATATGATATATATGTATATATATATATATATATATATATATATATGATTTAGTATCACACAGTTTACTACATCATGATTTAATATGACAACATATAACATGTAATGATCGAATAGATGATATGATATAGTTGATCTGGTATTTGATATAATATGGTATCACATGATATAATATTTTTTTTTAATGATATATGTTATGGCATGACTTACTTTGTCATGGCATATTGTATGCTATGATATGTTATGATACGACATGAGATGATAAAATATATATGATATGGTTGATATGATACATCGCATAATATGACATGATACATGATTTGATATGGCTTCACATGCTATGCTATGCTATGCTATGCTATGCTATGCTACGCTATGCTATGCTATGATACGATACGATACGATATGATATACTATGCTATGCTATGATACGATACGATATGATATGATATGATATGATATGATATGATATGATATGATATGATATGATATGATATGATATGATATGATATATGATATATGATATGATATGATATGATATGATATGATATGATATGATATGATATGATATGATATGATAGATATGATACATGATTTGATATGATATGATATGATATACTATTTAATCAACTTACGGTAGCATGATAATTTAGTGGACAATGACAACAACTTTAAATGTTTCAAGTTGAGATATTCTGATAAATATATGCACAATGGCAGGTTTTAGGTAACATTTTAGGCATCAACACACTTTAAAAACAATTTAATAATAAAGAATTCCGAATTTCTACTTTCACAAGCAATAATCATTATTGCTAATTTTCGTTATTATGTATCTTGATTTTTCAGTACACAAGAGTTTAAAATGAACATAATTTTACCATGCTGAGAACGATCTAACCAAGGAAACATCGTAAGAACTCGTTAATTTTACTGTTTTGAGGTGCAAAGGCCGTAAATTTTACCATAAAGGCTATGTTGAGTTTCCGTTGTGCAATTGAAGGGTTTGAACAATCTTTTTGTAGTACAAAATTTGAAAATCGAGGCGAATTGAAGGGTTTTTGTTAAACCTAGGGTATCAACTCATTGTCACTATGATACAAAGGTACTTATAATAAACGTATTAATTCACGCGGTACGCTAACAGTATAATAACTCTGTAATACAGTGCAATAAACATGCATTTAAATTATGCCCCAAAGGAATTCTTCAACTAAATAAGATTGGATTTCGAAATTAAAGAATACGGAGAGCATATACATGCTAATCCATTTATAAAATTTTAACTTGGATGGCTAAGACAACGAACGTTTCATTCGATCAAGTTGACTAGACACTTTCACTGGCTATATCATCCTTAGTAGCAGTGTGAAATTCGAAGTGTTTAAAGGCATAAAAAGCGACTACACTTATAATAAGCCCAAGGAGAGACCCAACAGGTGTGAGCAAACGTAAAATCGATTTCACGCAAGCACAAAGAATTACTGTGTAAGCTTCACAGGATACAATCCTCTACATATTTTTAAAGACGGATCAGATTATGATCGTATTAACAGCAAATGATGTAATTTGATACAAACAAGTTAGATTTATCAGGAAATACGGTGCATTTTACAAGGGAAAACAACATCTGACAAGCTGCAGACAAAGAAGGCCAAGAAACCTCAAAAATAAGTCTGCTTACTGTTAGTCCAGTAAAGAATCCACTCCGAGTCCTTACAATTGCAGCCAACAATATTTGAACGTTTGTTTAGATCTATCCAATTTTATCCATATGGACAAGCAGTAACAATCTTGATATTGCAGTTAAATTCTTTAAAATAATACAAAAATCCTGTGATTCTTATCGTTCAATCTTTTTCTAAAACAAAACAAACCTATTATCAGTCGAAACAGGTCTCAGAATTCGTCTTCTGTCGTTACTAATTGAATTACGCAAGCAGTAAAAGAGATCGGTTGCTACAATAGGATCTAATTGTATTTACGTTAATGGATCGCAAAATTTAAAGCTAAAATATTCTGACGACATTCTTAGGTAGGCCAGGTTTTAGTAATTGACTTTGAGATAAAGGGGCCAACCAGCTGTCTTGGTATTCACTATCGCGTCCTCCGATCCACCTGAGCATAGAATTTCAGTTTACTGCAAGCCTTTGCCACATCATAAATAAAAAATGAGTTGGTAAGCAAGAAACGGATGTCTTGCTTGATTGTGAATACACGTTCTTCATGAGAACAGTACTTCATGATCAATTATCAAAATTGACCAGGAAAGCCATCAGGGTTTTTTTCCAAGTGATTGCTACTCAGTACGTTTTATTAGGCTGCCGCTGATGATATTCATGACCTTTCTTTGTAAGAATAATACTGATGGTTGTGTTATGTACGTATCGCAATGGCTCTGCAAAAACATAGCCATTATGTCGTCCAAGACGAAAAGAATGTATAACACTATCAAACAGTACTACGTTTTTATCTTGTTCTTTCAAGCACCCATTTGGAAAACCATTAAACTTAGGATGTCCTTTTCACCCATGGAACAAAACTACGAGGTTGTTTTGGCAAACTGTAGGATAAACCCCAAGTGAATGTAAGCAACGAATTTTCAATTGACAACTTCACTAAATGAGCTACTGAAAGCCATACCTATCAATTTTTATCATTTCTTTGCTTTTCCCTTTTCGTATCGTGTTATGGCTTTGTAATGTCCGGCTAAATTATATTTGGAAGCAAACCAATTCAGGAGAATTCTCATTACATTCAGGAGTATTCTTATAACATTCACGAGCAACCCTATCAAATTCAGGAGCACTCACACTACATTTAGGAGCAAACGTATTAAAGTCAGAGCACTCGCAGTACATCCAGGAGTATTCTTATAACATTCAGGAGCAGCCCTATTAAAGTCAGGAGCACTCTCAGTACATTCAGGAGTATTCTTATAGCATTCAGGAGCACCCCTGTTCTATTCAGGACTCGCAGTACATTCAGGAGTATTCTTATAACATTCACGAGCATCCCATTAATGTTCAGGAGCACTCGCAGCAAATTCAGGAGCAACCCTATTAAATCCAGGAGCACTCGCGGTACATTCAGGAGTATTCTTATAACATTCACGAGCATCCCTTTAATGTTCAGGAGCACTCGCGGTACATTCAGGAGCAACCCTATTAAATCCAGGAGCACTCACGGTACATTCAGGAGTATTCTTATAACATTCATGGGCGATCCCATTACATCCAGGAGTAATCTTTGGTCATTTAAAGGCACCTCAGTTACATTTAGACCCAATCGCATTCAGGAGCAGCCCCATTAAATTCAACACTCGCATTGCATTCAGAAGTATTCTTATAACATTCAAGAGCAACCCTATCACATTCAAGCGCAATTTCAGACCAGTCGTCCTCTACATTCAGAGGCAGACTGGTAACATTGCAATGGATGTAAAAAATTAAGATTGTGCTGGCTTGGAGTGTGCTTCATTCTTTAGAGAAAGAGTAGAAATCTCCAATCAAGAAAGAAACCAAGACCAAGGTCTTCAAGGTGTGCATAGAGTCCTTTCCCCTGTATGGCTCAGAATCACGGATACTAATTGTGGCGTGTCGAAATCGTCTCAATGGTACATACACTCGAACGCTTTGACTGATGTACAACATCTCCAAGAAAAATCATCCCACAAACAACGTGGTGTATGGTTCCTTACCTCGTATATCAGAGATTGTGAGGTGGAGACGACTTTCACTTGCAGGACATGTTAGTCGTCATGACGAACCAGCAGAACAACTTCTACTTTGGTTTCCAGATGAAATAAGAAGAGTTGGCCTCCTTTATGTCACATTGAAGTCAATCATCGAAGAGGAAACCGATTTGACAGGATCTGAACTGATAACTGCAATGGCTGATCAAGAGCACTGGGCTTCGGAATTTATTTATGTTCACCTGCGGCTTCTGTGACTGGATGAAGCAATGAATAAATGAATGAACGAATAAATGAATGAATGAATGAATGAATAAATGAACAAATAAATGAATGAACAAATGAATGAATGAATAAATGAATAAATGAAAGAGTAAATGAACGAATGATTGAATGAATAAATGAACAAATGAATGAATGAATAAATGAATGAATGAATAAATGAACAAATAAATGAATGAACAAGTGAATGAATGAATGAATGAATAAATGAATGAACGAATGAATAGATGAACGAATGAATAAATGAATGAACAAGTGAATGAATGAATGAATGAATAAATGAATGAATAAATGAACAAATAAATGAATGAACAAGTGAATGAATGAATGAATAAATGAATAAATGAAAGAATAAATGAACGAATGAATGAATGAATAAATGAACAAATGAATGAATGAAAAAATGAATGAATGAATAAATGAATGAATAAATGAAAGAATAAATGAACGAATGAATGAATGAATAAATGAACAAATGAATGAATGAATAAATGAATGAATAAATGAATGAATGGATAAATGAATGAATAAATGAATGAATGAACGAATGAATAGATGAACGAATGAATAAATGAATGAATAAATAAATGAATGAATAAGATATAAAGTTTAATCTAAGGTAGAGGTCAAAGCGAAACTTGATATTTGTTTATGATATACAAAAGTGTTGGCTCTCCCAGTTAAAGGAAAATTTAACGAATTAAAGTAACTAATCGCATACTAGATACAAATATTCAGGTAACAATGTTCTCTAAGCTGGTGTAAAAAGATTTTGAGTCCAATTTAATAACTGGTTACTGGAGCACCATTATGTAGCACACACATTGATGTAAGAAACTATTGAAAACGACGTCATCTTAATTTCAAATAGATTCAAAGCTATTAAGGAAAGCCTCGGTGAGAGGCTGTCACTAGATAAGGAAAACCTGATGGGGAAAACCCAGTTACCATGACTCCAACTAGTACATCTGTTATGAATGTTCGGCAAACTGGAACTCCCATCTCACCCAATTGGATTGGGGTTGACGTTTGGCTTCTGGTTTGTTATATAACAGCCCCGAGGGCAATCGGTGCGCAAAGGGATATTGGTTGGGTGGCAAAGGGCTATTGGTTGGGTTGTTCACTCTTTCAGGAGTCTTCACGACAATATGGATATTGGTTGGGTAGTTCACTCTTTCAGGAGTCCTCACGACAATATTTAACTCTCCTAATCTAACTGAATTATTTATTTAGGTACTATAGGAACATTATGAATGGATTGTCCAAGTCACTGGAATTCGTAAACCAGACCACAGAACAGTACAAATGTTCCAAACTCATATCATGAGCTTAATGATCAGCCACATATTCTCGGATGGTGTAAAATTTGAAGAGCTACAATAAAACCACTAAAACTGTGCCAATTAAGGCAAAGGTCCAAAGAATGGCGTACGTTTAACGTAGCACTTTTTGTGCGCCAAACCCAATACTTAAAAAAATGCATAAAACGAGCGACGTGGAACTTAATCGAGTGCGGAATACTTGATATGATGCAACAGTGTGTGACCCTGTCGCGTTATTCGACTCTTGAGCGTCCTCAAAATCTGGCCCAGTGTAGATGTCGCATTTTATTCGAGCTAAATTAAATTATTTAAAATCTAACGCAAACTTGGCAAAAGAACGTCTTCAATTCATGAGTAGCATTATGAGTCCAAACTGAGCTTAAGAGCGACATACCAGGAGCAACGACTTACTCAGTGCCACTCTACCGTCTCTTGATCATCGCTCTAAAATGTATTGCGTTTGACACATGCGAAGAGTGACATTTTGCTTAGGCCTCAATCATCAATCATATCATCATCAAAAGCATCATCGATCATCATCAGCAGCAGCGTCGATCATCATCAAAAGCATCATCGATCATCATCAGCAGCAGCATCGATCATCATCAAAAGCATCATCGATCAGCAGCAGCAGCAGCAGCATCGATCATCATCAGCAGCAGCATCGATCATCATCAGCAGCATCATCGATCATCATCATCAGCAGCATCGATCATCATCAAAAGCATCATCGATCATCATCAAAAGCATTATCGATTATCATTCTCATTCAGATTAGCATCGTCACCACCATTATTATTATCATGATCATGATCCTTTGGCCATGGACGTGGGTAAGACACCACTAGCACTCATGGTTATGCATAGCTGATCCCAGTTCCAACTTTCAATACCCAATTCCTCAGCTAGAGTATCAGAGTGTCTGAGTTGTCCTGAGTGTACATGACCCACAGGGCGTCAAAGTAGCAGTAAGGAGATCACTTCTCCTTGGGTCTGATAGCAGTGCCAAGTAAACGAGAAGCCTTACCTGGTTCACTTTTAAGAGCATAAAACGTCAATGACGACAATAGGCAAACACAATCTTTACCACAATACCCCTCCAAGCCAGCCAATCAAAAACAAGAACATAAAGCGCGCCAAAATCATAACCAATAGTTTAAAAGTCCAAGATGAAAGATGGATAAACTCAGATAAACAAAGAAGGTTTGCATTTACTTTTTCTGTCTAGTTTATTTATTAACAAGAGTTGAAACAATAAATTTGTGTTTCGGCAACGTTTAGAATTAAAGGAGGTTATTGCCAATTATATACGAAAAGTATGAACGAAAAATATTTTAAGTACTTCTTTTAACTATTTAAAAGCTTTGTTTTCCATATAGCGAGTAATTTTATAAAATCAGGTATGACCAGCCTGACAATCAAGGCTTTCCACTGAGGTGAAATTTAAGAGTATGCAATATTATATCCTTATCCGATGTTTAATGCGTTCATATCCTTTCGTGTACGTTTGTAAATGTATTATTATTTAATAATTAGTCGTTAGTTATCTAACTCCATACTCCATGTCTTTATTTTTTCTTTAGTTTGTTTAATATAAACCAGGAACTTGTCTTTCTTAGCAATAATTACATAGCTCCTTCTCCATTGTTAGCTTTCATTTTCGTGCCCACTCTAAAACCATCACATAGTATGAAAATGCCATTTACAATGTTCTGGTTTTAAATATATTCGGAGTTCTATCCCTTATGTTTCTTCTGGAAAAGTTTTGATACGCCAAGTTTCATTCGCTTTGTAATTCGACGTCTTGATAATTTTTTCAGCTGGCTTGACTCTTTGTTGATATTAGCTCGTTTTGACCCTGTTTCATCACTTATCAAAGAGAGGCCATTTCCTCGCTTTCCCTGAACAAGACTAGGTAGCCCCCGCGAATAGGCGCGTCCAATTTCTCCCTTCCTTAGCCCACCAATCTCATTCATCAGATTTCTGGTAAGGCAAATAGATTCACAAAAAGTAAATCGGTCGATAGATAGCGAAAAAGAATACTAAGCCGTGATAATAAAAATCGTATATGAGTCCGACATTGATCTGAGTCTTGTTCAATGCAATATGTTGTATGGAACGTACGAAGGCCATATGGAAGGCCATATGCTAAGCTATCTACAATAAATTGATTGGCAATTTATCAGTTAAGACAGAGGCGTCCGGAAAATCCTTGGTAAATGTCATTAAGGCCAGATAGCATTTTGACTATTGTCCGCATAAAATTTCTCTTCACTTGGCCAGAAAAATTGAGTGGACGTGGGTGCCGACCGGACTCGAACATGCAATCCTCAGGCCCCGTTTACACTATGCCGATATTAAATGAACACGGTATGAAATGCTATCGTTTAGATGTTCAGTTTACACTGAAACGGAACCGTATCTGGTGTAAAAAGAAAACGATTTGAAAACGGTACAAAATAAAAACGATGTCATTCGGTACCATTTTCATTTTATACGGCACAATGCAAACGGGGCCTCAGTTTCAAAAGCCAACACTCCAGCCTCGATGTCATCACGACACAAAGAGTTAGTAAAGGACTTTCAAAGTCCTTTTTATCACGAGACGAAACCCTGCTGTAGGTAAGGAAAATTCACCAATTTTTCCTGTGTTTCGGCTTAAGCCGATACCGATGTCAGATTTATGAATTATGTAGATTTATCTATAGTATATATCTATATGTCTTGAGAAAGAGAGAGCAAGGAAGTAAAAGAAAGAGGGATTTCTGTTTCTCGAAGCCATGACCTAGTTTACTATTGTGGTAATGCTCCACT
>JANTCA010002223.1:0-11482 GCA_024741275.1 Chironex yamaguchii | reverse complement strand
AGCTACACAGACCTAAAAGTTAAATTTTTGTTCTCATATAGCATCTTTAATACAAAATAGGGGCGTGACCCCTGTATTGGGTCACAAACAAAATTGAAATTTTGCCCCATCAACGAAAAATCCCACCAGCCGCCACTGATCATCATCCTTGTTTGTCAAACACACTTCTCTAAAACATCACCATTGTGATTGAAACACCAGGAGTTACTGCTCACCCAACCAGTTCTAGTTCGTCTCAAGCGACAGTTGGTCTGTCTTCAATTGAATCCCCTTCAATGGCTGCATATGGCCCTACACAACATCAATTCTGGCCAAATGACCTGCAAGGCTGCAAGCAATGTTTCACGCATGCTATATAGCATCCCAAACTACAAGCTTTTCATATGTCATTTCATCGTTACAACCACAAGTTTCTCAACAGGTAAGTGACCTTTTTATTCAACCTCCAGCTGAAGAACCTCACTGCAGGGCTGAACTCGCATCAGCCTCTGAACAAAAATGCTTATGTCAGCTTCTTATTTCTGCAACACAGCAACTGCAGAGAATGAAATAACTGCTCAGAACAACTTTGAAGACCAATTATTAAGCACGTTATTTCTTCGAAGGGTTCCCACCAATGCTCGATTTGATTATAGCATGAAGCACTGATAGTGTCTCCATTGACCAACTTGCGTATTGGCCAATAAAATTCTTAAGGTCTCTCTTCCTGGCCAATCAGTATCGATCATGTCAATGCCAGGGGCTGAACCATTAAAAATTCAACAGCTGCAAGGACAGATTTTTGCGTTGATGACTCAAGTTCAAGCTCTTGAACAACACGTCAGCTCTGGATAGGATTTTAATCCATGTGGTCACAGCAGGACTCCTGCTTATTCACCATCCATCGCTCTGCTAGTGGCCCATGCCAACCTGACTCATGCTGTATGTGCCATGTGAAAATGGTTGTCTGGGCCAAAGGGTTGAAAATGGTTGGCCTTCATAATGGCCTCAGCCACTTGGAGTGAGTTGAAGTGCAGTGGATCAGGTAGAGGAAGTTTCATGATTTACCGGGTGAGCTTCAGGACTGGATGGATGAAACTGGATGGATTTGAATTGCTTGTTGTGGAAGTTGAAGCGTTTTGGATTAGCAAGGTCCAACTTTATCATTATATTGCATTGTGGTGCTGGGAGATGTGATAATTTTATTTTCGTTGGTTTTCCAGAGCTTTGAAGAGCCTTTCTGTAGTTGATGGAGTTTTTCCATTTGGTTCTTTTCTAGTTGATAAAGTAGTTTGAGCTGTTGTAGCTTTGTCTTTTAGTAGTTGTTTGGTTTCTGGAGGGAAATGAATGGTTTTCTTGTTGTGACAGCCTGATGGAATCCAGCCTTGGCCAGGATGTTCTTGAACACTTTCTGGACATCTGTTGGCAATGGGATGATTTGGGTCATGGTTTTCTCTCCTCCTCGTATACGTCTTGGTTTGCTTTGTTGAGGTTGGTAAAGATTTTTCTGCTTGGATAGTAGAGGTTGGCAGGTAGTTTGAAGAGTGGTAATGATGGAGTTGGGGGTGTCATTGTCGAAGACAATATAGTTGGAGTTGTTATTGAGGTCTAAGAGGTGGATGCTTCTGAGGAGGCTGTGAGCATTAAAGTCTTCAGCTATAATACTGTCCTGGAGGTTGGGAGCAGGGAGGAGCTCAGAAAGATAGCCTGGAGTGGAGCAGCTGTTTGAGGGGAGTACTGATATTGCTGGATGCAAGCCGGAGCATTTGAAATAAATAATTGAATATCTTAATCTTGCATTATGAATTTTTATTCTAAAACTCTTATTGACCAATAGGAAAGCAGAAATTTAGGGGTATTTCTCCAAGGAATTACACAACTAGTATGCAAATAAATTGGGAGTTACTTTGAAATGCACACGAAATAGTTGCCTAACTACTTTAAAATAGTATCAAATTTAACAATGTCAGATCTAGTTTGCATACATTTTATGCATCATTAATGTACTAAACTAATGTAAGTTGGTGGAGTGGGTTTTTCTGTCTAAAACTAGTGGTTTCTATAATCAGTGTTAAGGTAATGTATATGCCAGTAACAGTTAATAGTTGATATGATTCAGGAATAAGTATGAATATGTCTGAAATTGGTATCAATAGGGTTGAACTAACATTAGCAGCATTTAAGTTTTAAAAGAAGTTCCATATAAAAAGCAATTTGAACCTTTCCCTTTCCACAAATAGTAATGTTGAGACCACTGTAATCTGTAGCTATTGTTTATAATTAAGAATTGTATAAGTTCTGAATTAAGAACCGCTAAGACAATGCAATGTAGACAATGTTTGCATTTTACTTCCTAAGTTTGAGATTGATCAGAAATTTGGCATGAATATTATGTTAATTTTATCACTTGATATTCAAAAATATTACAAATAAGGTATTTTTCAACCCTTTTTTGGTATACAAATCAGTGAAAAGGCCACGTAAAAGTCAAAAGGACATTAGTTAACATAAAAGAAGCGAATGTTATAATGCCCTTTAGGGGTTTATTTTCACGTTGTGCTGTCTTACCATCCTTACAAACCTTGCACAGTATTGGCAATGTGTGGCATTGTTATATGCAACATGTAACCATTTCTTTAATGCTTGGTTTCTGTCAAATTAATGAAGCTCTTTGCCATCAACCAAAGTACAGAGAATCTCTCTCTTTGCCTAGCACTTGCATGATACTTGTCCCTTGTCCTTTTAGGGCGATCACGGTTTTCCATCCCATTCTGTCTGTTGACAACTTTAGCAATTCTAAATCACTTTTGCCCATATTGAGATCTTTGTTCAAGGTGTTGATGAACTTCTGCTTTTGTCTACCCCTGCTTCTCTTTCCTTTTATCTTTCCTGTTAACACCAAGTTTTCTATTCCTTTACATCTCACTACGTGTCCTAAAAATTACATCTGTCTTTTCCTGATAACTTTCATCAAGTTTCTTTTAACTCCTGTTGTACTTAAAACTTCTTCATTAGTATTTCTTTCTGTCCATGAAATCCTAGGCATTCTTCTGAGGAACTACATTTCTACTGATTTTAATCTTTCGTTCATATTTTCAGTGACTGTCCAAGCATCATAAAGTAAAACTGACCACACGTAACATTCGAACACTTTAACTTTGGTTTTTAGATTCGACTGTCTGTTCTTAAAGACAGTACTCATCTTGTTGAAGACGTCCTTTGCCATACCAATTCCTTTCTTTATTTCAGTTAAACTTCTTCCATCTGATTTTATCAAACTACCCAAGTATGTGAATTTTTCGACATTTTTTACTTTTTCACTTTTGACATTCAAAGAGCATTTTAGTGTTATATTCTTCTTTGATATCACTGTGCATTCCTTCTTCTTGATGTTTATCTGAAGACCTTTCTACTCGCTTCTGTTACAACCTTGTTCAATATATTTTAGAGATCCATTTCCGTTTCTGTTATTAGTAGTCTCATCTGCATATCTCAAATTGTTAATATTGATTCTTCCAACTTTCACACCTGGCATGTTCTTAATCTCCCTGAAAATAATTTCACTATATAAGTCAAAAAGACCAAGAATGTCTTTTTATGTGACATTTACATTTGATAGCGTTGTGTGTTCATATTCTGGTATCTGTTTAGTTAGTTATCTGTGTAGTGTTGATCTTTATCTGTAAACTTGAGACCTTCCTGAATAGTACAATTTGCAATGGTTATTGATTATTGAAGGTTTTAGTAAAGAAATGAACTGCAACGACCTTCCAAGCAACACCAAATTTGGGGATGTCTGCATATATTTTCGAGAAGGCTTGCCAATTCAACACAGAAAAGAATCGAGTTGTTGCAAGAAATGATCATAATTGAAGTTAAATTTGGTGGCAAGAAAATATTCCTTGTAATTGTGTATCGTAGCCTTAGCCAAGATAGCGAGGCATTTGCATTTTTTATAGATAAGTTGCAGTCTGTTATCAATAGACTGCAAATAGAAAAAACGCCTGCCTTGATTTTAACTGGGGATTTTGACTGCAGATTGTCCCAATGATAGCATGGGGACACTGAACGAGAGAAGGGGAATGACTTAGATGGACTAACCGAAACAAATAATCTATATCAATTTATTGATGAACCCACGAATATAAAAGGAGACAGTATGTCCTGCATTGACCTCATCATAGCAGACGAACATGTTTTTTTGTAGACTGGTGTGAACCCATCCTTAGATGATTTCTGCCAGCAACGAATCGTTTTTGGGAATCTAAATATGGTCAGTCCCTTTCCACCCCTATATAAAAGGACAGTTTAGGAATACCCCAAAGCTGATATTTCGTATTTCAGAAACACTCTGTGAAGTACTGATTGGCGAGATTGCTTCAATAGTGTGGGATGTAATGAAATTGTAGAAATTTTTTTTGGCATACTGAAGTCTACGTTCAAAGAAAGCATACCCAATAATGTGATCCAGTGTAATGATAAAGACCACCTTGGATATCCCACGAAGTGAAAAGTGAAACGCACAGAGTTTATTGGGAGATTGTGTAAAGAAGTAGAAAGGTATAGGACATGGAGAACGTAAAAACACTTCGTAAGTCAACTTCAAAATTGGTTGTTGATGCCAGAGAAAATTACTACCGAAAATTAGGCAGAAAACTCTGGGACTCTAATACTTGTACCAAAGCATTTTGGTCCTCACCAAAAAGGTTAACTCGTAGGTTCCTGAGCAACACAGACCTAAAAGTTACGTTTTTGCCCCCCCCCCCCCAACGAAAAACCCGACCATTCGCCACTGCCAATCATCCTGATGGGTTCTTCCAATGATGACATGACATACTCCACTCCATTAATGCCAATAAGAAGGGATGATGGGCTGCACTCGCAAAACAATCGAATTTCCACTCGACCAAAAGCATTGTGGTAAAATTGTAGCATCACTAACAAGTTCACACTCAACCGATTTGGATAATAAGGAATTAACCGTGAGTTAAAAATGGGCTTTTTGTGGTGAACTTGGAAACAAAAGCGAATGTGCTGATCCATGACTAGTTTGTCGCAAAGTGTTGTTCAGTTAGGACATCAAGTAGTCCACCTTGTCTGGCAGCAAAGTCTGTCCCAGATTTACATCATTTCAGTGTCAACAGGGAAAGGGTGCTAAACCACATTTGAGCTCTTGATTCCAGCAAATCCCTTGGGTGTGATGATGTTTCTGTGGCTATGGTTACGTTATATAGTAGTGCAATCAATCAAAATCAATCAATTTGTCTCAGGTATTCCTCTCAGGAATACCTTGCGCCTTTGGGGAAAACTAGCTCCGTCTTACGACCCTAATAGACACAGGCAGCCTTCCAAGGCTAAGGAGCCTTGTATGCTCGCTTGCCAGTTATACCGTCGACGAATTGGTCCCTAATGCAAACTATCCCTCTGGTCAGCTGAGCTACAGAGACAACAGATCTGCCCACCATAGTTACCACTCCTCGGGTGGACTTCCGGGGAGGGGGAGAGCCTCAAACCCGCCTCATGAGGAGTTGCTTACATGCCAAAGGCGATGGACCAAGGGAGCTTGAGGAGCAATAGTGCGAAAGTGCAATCATTGAAACTTTATGTTTGATCTTTGAGAGGTGCATGGGGACTGGAATCTACCCTTCTTGGAAAAAGGCAAACGTTGTTCCAGTTCATGAAAAGGGTAGTTGGCATTGCAATAATGACTATCGTCAGATCTCTTTGCTTGCTATTTTTTCGAAGCTATTTGAGAAACATACGCTGAAGAATTGAATAGAGATTTCGAAAAAATGAGGATTTGGGCTTGGCAGTGGAAAATGCTATTTAATGCAAACAAAACAGAGGAAGTCATATTTTCCACCAAAAGAGCTAGAATTGCTCATCCACCATTCACATTAGGTAATGACAAAACAACAGGAAAACAAACACCAGCATTTGGGAATGATATTGGACTCAAAAGTTAAATTTTCAAAATCATAGAGCAGCCATCCTAAAGGCTCAAAGACGTATTCGTTTGACATGACATCTTTCAAAGTATGTCTCCAAAAATGTTCTTAATCTTTCTTCCCTTTACAGTAGAAGATTGTGTCGTTATTTATGTCATTTTCAACCTGAAGAATATACAGGTCCCAGAAAATCTCTTCAATGAAATCCAGCTATAATCTTAGAAATCAGAGGATGTATTCTCTATCTCTTGGCAAGACTGTACATTTTTTCAAATACATATTTCAGTAACACACCATTTGAATGAAATTTACTTGATAGTGATACTAGGTACTCAAAGTCTATTGCTGAATTCAAGCGAAAAGGTCTCTCTAAGTTAAGTCGAAAACTGAAAACTGTGTTTACAAACACTTATGATTTGGAAGGTATAAGGTTCTTAACGAAATTATGCTTGCAGTTTAGTGCACTATATGAGCATAGGTTTAGGCACAGATCTAACGTTGCTAGTCCACTTTGCAACTGCGGTACAGCAAATGAGGATAACAAACATTTCCTCCTGCACTGCCCTATGTTTAACAACTCTTGTGTGAATCTTCATGGTGAACTCTCAGAATTTCTGATCCTAGATATTCCCAACCTTGATGATGATTTCTTGTATTCACTGCTATTGTATGGCAGTGCTGAATTTCCACATATCATCAGCAGAATGATTTTTGAAGCTACAATAATGTTCATCAAATCATTCAAGCGTTTTAATAGAGTAGATTAAGGAACCTAGTATCCTCTGGAAACAAAGAATTCGTGCTTGATATGTTAGTGAATGAATCTGTTTATATGTACTATGTATGAATGTATCTGTTTGATGTCAGACTTTGTGTGTATTTGTGTTTGTGGGAGATAAATTTTTTATGTTTGAAATTGAAGTGTCATTAAAAGCGGGAACTCGCTGACAATATGTCCTAATGCATTGCACGTAGTTTATAAATCTTGTTCTTTGGTTCTTTTAATTTTTGATTGAATAAAAAACCCGCTAGGAACGATGTACCACAGATTGGCCAGTGATGTGCAAATCACTATCGGCTCAACCTCTGTGAGAGTATCCAGCTTTCTGTTCACTTTGACAATATTTGTTGCATGTGCCACGGCAAGAAGGAGTCAAGAAGGAGATTTTAGGGTCACAATCTCGTTTACCTATTCGAGAGAGGATGTAGTCACAAATGTAGCCGCTGAGAACTACAACAGCCAGTCTGTCAAGGGAGAGGTAGACGTCTTACCCTCAGTAGAAGAAGCTTCCTAGCCTGTGGATTTGATGGCATCTCACCTGAAATTATCAAGATGGGAAAGAAGATTGCTTCCCTTTACCACCTACACCACTGCCACAGCAGTGCTGTGTTGGGAACGGCTTTGCCCATGTAGTTCTTAATAGACTGCAGTTGCTTGTTGAGGGTGTATACCCCGAGAATCAGTGTGGGTTAGAACTGGAAGATCAACAGCCGACATGGTCCCCCACCCCACCCCCACCCCCCCTTCAACAGCTCCAGTAGAAATGCTAGGAATGGAGGCCACCATTGTACATTGCACAAAATTTGGCTTGATCATCAACCGAAAGAAGACCAAGATCCTGGACCAAGATGTGATCTGTGCCCCAAGCACAACCCGTGGCATCTACACCCTCGAGGTCATCGAGGAATTCCCATAGCTCGGCTCTACGATCTCCAGGAACCTCTCCCTGTATGATGAACTCAGCGAACGTATTAACAAGGCGTTAACAGCTATGGCGTTGACCACCAATACCAAGATGCACGTTTGTCAGGTCTGCATGTTTGGCAAATCATGGACCCTTCATTCTTGCCAAAAACACAGGCCTAACACCTTCCACTTGCGCAACCTCAGGAGAATCCCTGTGTCCCAAATAAGAGTGTCGTTGATCAGGCAGACATCCCAAGCAGGTACGCTCTGCTCACCCAGCATTGACTCCCGTGGGATGATGGGAGGATCTCAAAGGACATTCAATTCAGGGAGCTTACCACTGGCTCCAGATATCAAAGAAAGACATTTCCTACGCTACAAGAATGTCTGCAAGAGAGACATGAAGGCAGGTGACATCGAATAAGCAGGTAGGGAATCAGTGGCTGAAGACGGCTTCAGATGGAGAAGTGCTCTAAAGTCATTCTACAGGAGAAGTGAGAAGAGGAGAGGCCAACAGTGACAGGAGAGGAGAAAGCGCAGATAGCAGTGGGCCGAATTAGTGTCCTCAGAACCAGAGGCCATCTATACCTGTGGCAACTGCAACTAAGCCAGCCGATCCAGGAGAGGCCTGCACAATCACAACAGACACGGCAACTCGACAACAGACTGCTCTGAGGTGCAAAACTCCATTTTCTCCTAAGACAGACGGATGCCAGGTTAAACCAATAATTTGCAGGTTTTGTAAGAGCTGTTCCATTTTCTTACTTACCTTATATATCTTGTTGAGTCGAATTGCAAACTTATGTGTTTAAATATCTTTATATGGCAGCTTGATGAACATTTCTCTTTTTATTATGCTGTCTGTAATATTGGGCATAAAATAGTTGATGTTGGGGAAGTATGAGCTTACTCTGCAAGGGACGATATTTGGAAAGCATCAAAACATGAAATGATGCAGCATATCTTAGCAAATGAAACACGTTTTTATTGGCGATTGGAACACTTTTTCATTAATTGTTGTGATTTGTACCATTATTATCTGTCTATGAATTTGCCAAAAATTCGTATTTCACTTTTAGATGTGTTGGTGGATTAATTCTTCCACTTGAGGCTCCGATACTTTGTGCATATTTCCCAATCTTGGTTAAACTAAGTGACTGGGTTGAAGACAAATTTAAATATTGGATGAGAGCTTTCATGTACCTTGGGTAAGTCAAATAGTTCTGTGTAATGGGTTGAATGCAATGTTCATAGAGACTTTACTCAAAATGAGTCTTGAGAGTAGACAATACAAATGTATGAGTTCTAGCTCTTAACTTGCTTATGAATGAAACTGCCTTGAGACTGGAAGCCAAACTGATTTGTCGCCACTGCTGAACTTTAACTTTAATGTAGTGCAGGTTGTAAAAGCTCTTGTCGGTATTTTGATGACCATTCATTGTAATTGAGGTCACTATTTAATGGATTATTCCCTGAAATAGACTTGACAGTTGTTTTGTCATAGGATATCAAATGTTTGAACAATCGTTTTGTTGTACAAGGCTTGACAATCGTCTTGAAAATTTGCGACATTGCGCTAAAAAACATAGTTTTTTGCTCAATGTTGCAAATTTTCAAGGCGATGTCAAATGTGTTTAAAATTAACGTCAGAGAAAAGTTCAAGTCGTGTCGCTTTCTCTCAAAATGAATATCCTAGTTATGCTTTTAGTGGACTGCATTTTTTTGTCTCTTGGGGTACATTTCAGCCGTATGTTAAACTTTTAGGCAATTTGAGAGCCACTGCTGAAAACCTTATGCAGTTTGTTTCTTTCATTTAATTCAAGGTTATCACTTCCTCCATTTTTCTTGTGCTCCGAACTGTCAACATTTCTTGGCAGCGGGTCAGTCTTAGTCACAGCTGCACTTTATGGTGTCTTGGCTATTGGGAAAAAGTAAGTAGAACGTAATTGACTTCGAACTTACTACTGTTAGATTGTAATTCTTTAATTATTATGATAAGTTGAGAGCAACATGTGACATCATTATTTCAGCCTGACAGACAAGAAGCAAATGATATTTTTAAAGATTTATGGCGAGAAAACCATATCAGTGTAAAAAGTAAGAGAATGTCATTTTAGAAACGGACTTCAGTTTAAAAGAGTAGAGACTGTCATTTTAGAAATAGATTTCACTGTAAAAAATGAGACAATGTTATTTTAGGAAAGGAGACCAATGTAGAAAAGTAGAGAACGTCATTTTAGAAATGGATATCAGTGGAGGAAATAAGAGAATGTTATTTTAGAAAAGGACACCAATGTAGAAAAGTAGAGAACGTCATTTTAGAAATGGATATCAGTGGAGAAAATAAGAGAATGTTATTTTAGAAAAGTACACCAATGTAGAAAAGTAGAAAATGTCATTTTAGAAATGGATATCAGTGGAGAAAATAAGAGAATGTTATTTTAGAAAAGGACACCAATGTAGAAAAGTAGAGAACGTCATTTTAGAAATGGATATCAGTTTAGAAAGGTACATAACGTAGTTTAAGAAATGGATATCAATGTAGAAAAGCGGAGAATGTCTTTTTAGAAATGGATGTCATTTTATAAACTTAGAGAACAGGGTTTTGCAATTTGATATCGGTGTAGAAAGGTAGCGATTCTCATTTTAGAAGTGGATATCAGTAGAGAATAGTCCAGAATGTTATTTTAGAAATGGAAATCAACGTAGAAAAGTAGAGAATGTCATTTTGGAAATAGATATCAGTTTAGAAGAGTAGAGACTGTCGTTTTACCAATAGATATCAGTGTAAAAAATAAGAGAATGTTATTTTTGAAATGGACATCAATGTAGAAAAGTAGAGAACGTCATTTTAAAAATGGATATCAGTGTAGAAAGGTACGTAACGTAGTTTAAGAAATGGATATCAATGTAGGAAAGCGGAGAATGTCATTTTAGAAATGGGTGTCAGTTTTGAAAAGTAGAGAATGTCGTTTTAGAACTGGATATCAGTGGAGAAAATAAGAGAATGTTATTTTAGAAAAGGACACCAATGTAGAAAAGTAGAGAATGTCATTTTAGAAATGGATATCAGTTTAGAAAAGTAGAGAATGTCATTTGAGAAATGACTATAAGTCTAGAAGCGTAGAGACTGTCATTTTACAAATAGATATCAGTGTAAAAAAATATGAGAATGTTACTTTTGAAATGGACATCAATGTAGAAAAGTAGAGAACGTCATTTTAGAAACGGACTTCAGTTTAAAAGAGTAGAGACTATCATTTTAGAAAAAGATATCACTGTAAAACGTGAGACAATGTTATTTTAGAAAAGGACAGCAATGTAGAAAAGTAGAGAACGTCATTTTAGAAATGGATATTAGTAGAGAAAGGTACATAACGTAGTTTAAGAAATGGATATCAATGTAGAAAAGCGGAGAATGTCATTTTAGAAATGGATGTCATTTTATCAACTTAGAGGACAGGGTTTTACAATTTGATATCGGTGTAGAAAGGTAGAGATTGTCATTTTAGAATTGGATATCAGTAGAGAATAGTCCAGAATGTTATTTTAGAAATGGAAATCAACGTAGAAAAGTAGAGAATGTCATTTTGGAAATAGATATCAGTTTAGAAGAGTAGAGACTGTCGTTTTACAAATAGATATCAGTGTTAAAATGTAAGAGAACGTCATTTTAGATATGGATATCAGTGGAGAAAATAAGATAATGTTATTTTAGAAAAGTACACCAATGTAGAAAAGTAGAGAACGTCATTTTAGAAAGGGATATCAGTTTAGAAAAGTAGAGAATATCATTTTAGAAAGGGATATCAGTTTAGAAGAGTAGAGACTGTCTTTTTTCAAATAGATATCAGTGTAAAAAAGTAAG
>JANTCA010002222.1:0-11482 GCA_024741275.1 Chironex yamaguchii | reverse complement strand
ACTACGGCCCTGATCACATTATTTCTTTAGTAGACATTTCATAATCTTTACGCGATATTCATTCTGTCTTTTAATACGATGTTTGCTACACTGCTTAATTGAGACGATCAAACACTTATCTTGTCATATAATACATTTAAGGGAATTAGAGGGCGTGGAGCTATCATGACACTTCATGTGTATCTAAAGTAGCTTCCCAAAATTCATTCATCTGAAAGACAAGTTTCAATACGGAATACGGAATACGGAATTTCTCCGCAAAGAAGGTAGTGAATTCAGTTATCTCCTAAACTAAATGTTTTTATTTATGTTTTCTGTTTTCAGCATTTTTTTCCTTTACTTTTGCTTCCTAAATAGAAGTTCGTAGATCAAAGGTTAACTTATAAAGGTCATTTAAATATGACTTTCTTAATGCCG
Source organism: Chironex yamaguchii (assembly GCA_024741275.1). Classification (NCBI taxonomy): domain Eukaryota; kingdom Metazoa; phylum Cnidaria; class Cubozoa; order Chirodropida; family Chirodropidae; genus Chironex; species Chironex yamaguchii. Next base: position 11,065 of record JANTCA010002222.1, on the reverse strand, counting down.
TTAAGAAGAGCAATACACGACAATCAACTCCACGTGATATATCCTATTCGTTTTCTCCTCTAGGATTCCCATTATCTATTTCAAGTAATTATTTTAACAACATTTTACAAACAGCCTTAACACTAAAAAGTCATTTCCTATGAAGATGATTTCATCTGAATCTCCCTTTTTAAGAGACAGCAGACAATTTGTGGCCAATTTGCAATGTCATGGGATATGGTCGGCTTTTGCTAACAAAATGGGGGGAAACAATGCTTCCCTCTTTGAAGTACAGACGTTGATACATTATTGTAGTAAACTAGATATTTGCAGCAATGCTATTTAGTGCCACGTAAAACCTCTTGATCATTGAAAGCAGGGAGAGACAAGTAATAATGAGAAATACAATACATTGGATATAACAAAGAGTCAAAAGAAACATTATCCTCCTGAGAATTGGATTGGTAATACAAATTCCGGTAACGTAGTGTACAGTCACAGCAGAACGGAAGTACATGTCTCATATTTCTTTCAATCAAATCTTCACTTTTTGCACACTGTTATTAGGGGCTTTAAACAGTTTCTGTGGCAAGATGAAGGTAAGACTTTTGTTGTCCTCTAGTTCAAGCTTTTCTGGTTTTTCTTTTACGATGTTGATTCTGTTAATATAACAAAACAACAAACAGATTTTAGTAAAACAATGTTAGCTTTGTATTCATTAAGAGGAATTTTTAAAGTACATTTGTCGTTTAAATTGATCAATCTACGCCACTTTTACGTGTTAAACTTTAGTAGTATTAGACATAAGTGATGACGTTAGGGATATTTCGTTTTAAATTCATAGGACGTTTTCAGTGTTCGACAGAAGTAAAGTTTTAGCTAAAATAGCCAACTGATTAAAGATAGTTGAATTTTTGCTGATAGAAGTTGTTTTGTTTGACTTTAAATCGCATTTTAGTTCACTTTGTTTCATCGGATGCAAAGTTCGGCGGGATAGTAACGGTATTGCTTCTTCTTAGAATATGTCTGACATTATGGTGTGGTTTACCTGAATTCTACGATAAAGACTAAAATTTCTGGACAATGTTTGGTATTCCATTTCCCCTCCCAGTATGTAGGTTTGACGTCCCTGACTAGTCAATTTTATTTACTTTGTAGCTCTTTGGTACTTTTACCATTTCAGGTCACTCGGTGTTTCCAGAGTTCTTGCTAAACTAGGGTGCAACCATAGATTTGATTGCCTTCTGAGTTCTGGTCATCAATGGTTGCGTGTACTTGGGTTGCTTGACATGAAATCGTGAGAAGAAAAGCTAGGCGTTGCGTGCTTTCAAACTGAGCATAATTTGCGTGTTACTTTCTCATCAGTGTTGTGACTTGTAACAGAGACAGCGTATGCATGTATGACATTTCTCTATACATGCTCCAAAACGTGGCTTTGGTACTTCTACAAATCAATATTCTTGGTAACTATTTAGATTCAACCATTATAATGATAACAAACTAAACCTACCTTACCGAGAAGTAAATTTGTGAAGTTTTGGTGGCTTTTCTCCTTTTAATAGTACATTGAGTCGATTTCTATCAATGTGGTTTGCAACCATTATTTTATTGAACAGAGTCTTATTCGAGGTCCTTTTCTTCAGTCATGGACAATATTAGGGAATATCAGTTTTCATTTTGTTTTAAGTATTAGTTTGACACTTAGAACAGACATGGTTTATTTTGGCTCACCTTTCCTTTATTGGCTATCATGGAATGGGATTTGAAAAGAAATTGATTAAAAAATCTTGCCTCTTTGAAATAGAAATGGTTACAACATTGCTTGTAAGAAACGAAAGGAAAAATATATCTCCAATTATACATCAGCATAGCAAAAATAAACCACCGTCTCCTCCATACAGTGCAACAATATTTCTCTTGGACAGACCTTAACAGCATCAAGCAATTCTTGTCAACGGAGACCATGTATGTCGTAAATTATTAACATTTAACCTTGAACAGTCCCTCAAGGCAAACATAGATTTTGACTGAAAACTCGCGAGATTTGATATTCAGTCTGCAAATGTGGTGTAGCGTTGTCTGATGTATATCGCAGCATATTCACGACACACTTGCTTGAAGTCATGGAACATGTTATTTGAGAGTGTAAAGCTCAACAGTCATGCAATATTTGGGGCTCTTTTGTTAATATGAGAAGCATCAACGAAACTGTCATGACATAGTTCAAACGTTTCATATGAGTGACATATTTTTGCCTACAACGTGTAACACAGAAGAGAGTTAAACACAATATTGGGCACCTTGAGATACTTTGGATACGAGGAAAAGTATGCTTTATAAAAAGTATGCTAAACATCCAGCAGGCAGCCTTCGTTAAAACAATTTCAGAATTTCGAGTCAACTTAGACGTTCAAATTTTTGTACTTCATTTAAAGGGAAGACAGAAGTACTAATTTCATGTAGAAAGATTTTTAGGATTCTTATAGACTGTGGTTTCAGGTGATTTCTTCTAAGTTCAACATTTCCAAGACTCTTGAATACCTGAACAAATAAGTTTGAAGAACGTCCATAAGGCTTAAAAAGTGTTGGTAGTTCGTATGTCACTTTCTGATCAACATAGGATTTCTTGGCTTGTAACACATCTGTCCTTTAAAATGATTCCCTGTCAGTGACATCTGAGAGTACCTAGATTTTTAGCTGTTATCAACCTTTTGCCTATCATTTGAAAAGTTTTGGGGTTTAAGAAGAAAACATGTTTGCGGTTGATGGCAATGCTTATAAATTTCAATAATTAAGAAATGACATTATACTGTCCATTTCTATGACTAAGAGCTGCTTTTTGTAACACACCACAAAGGGTTGTGTTGATTGCAACGTATTTTTTCCAAACTTCGACTGTAGTTTCAGTGAGATTGTACTTTAAAATATCTGTCATTAAAACTACTTGCAAAGAACTTTCTGCATTTAATCCACCGTGTCTCTCTTATCATAACATGGACTTTTATTGCTACGATACAACTTAATAATGTTCAGAAATGAGATAATAGATTGCTAATTTGCGCTCTATTTAATAAAAAAGCAATCAGCTATCACGCATATTGCTCCCTTCTATTTAGCTCAAAGTAGGCCTTCCTCTTAAACACTTGTAGGGAGTGTGATAGTCCAATTTTATCTTTGATATATTCTACAGGTGGTATCCAAGGGAAAGAATGACTCTGAGCCATGGCTGTCGACCCAGGGTTGGTCTCTGAAGGGGCCCGTACGTGAAAATGTTTTATACCACGCCCTTTTACCCTTGAGTCTGTATGGAAACGTCCCCTATACACGTTGAAAATGTAAGTTTTGGATAGAAATACCCTGCTAAATTATACTAATTAAATAAATCTGTAACAGAAATAGTAAGCTTATGTTTTTTGGTATAACAATTCAATAACAAATCAAGGCCCCTCAAGGACCCTGGTCCCCTGGTAACTACCCTGCTTCCCCCCTTCGACTGTACTGCTTGGAGGATTTATAACCCAGCAAAAACTACATACGAATTAAAGTAAAGCTTATAAAACAAGTTGTAGGCATCATCTACACCATTAGTGTATTTGATCAAGTCTAATCGTTAAACAAATTGCAGGCTTTAAATTACAAGAGATTATGATCTTTTAGCAAAAAAGGACCCGCACCTAACGCACAACAATTGTACTGCATTTCCCGCTCTAATTTTTCCTGGGGCATTTTTGGCTTAAATTATTCGTTCGCGGACCTTTTGATGTCGTTTCCATAGTTTGCAATCAACTTAAATATTAGCTGAACGAATCGCGTAACTTGGTTCTGAGTTTTTAGGGATCTAAGACTGCTTAACTAAGCTAACAAGTTAATTATAGCCCTAATTTAATTTGGTACAACTCCCCTTGAGTTCCTAACAAGCACAGCTAACTATCGGCCATGGCGTAACATAAACATGTTTCAGGAGTTTTAACATTTGTATTCGATTTTCGATCAGGTAATGAAATATCGGTTTGTCCTCCAGTCTTCATTTGGAAATTGGAGATTCTTTACAGTTTCTTTACACTAAACACGCCGGCAGCGAGTTTAGAATGCCAGTTATAGAACAGGCTTTTAGCCATTATGTATTACCTCATCACGTTTGTCCACTAACCAGTACTTCGCACAGTCGCCCTTAACATAGCAACTCATCAACTTTGGCCCATGACTCAGCATGCACACACTACTTTCACTCACGTCGGTCATCAGGCATCGAGTCTTCACCTCTATGGGGAGAGTTATGTAGTGAAGCAATCATCAAGTCAAGTCATAAGGGGATACGTCAACGGTCACAAAATAGTTTTAGATGTATTTGGTCGAAATTTTCAGGATAGGTCAGAAGTGGGCAAATCTAAATTATGTGAGTAATCTGAATCAAACCTTGGATTCTGGATTTCTTTTTCGATAATGAGACCTTTATAGTGCCAGTGAGGACGTCTTTTAGGGGATAAGCCAGTTACCATATTTGGTAACTATATCTTTAAGAAGTGACTACACTGAAGCCCCAACAATGAATTCTATCATTGCTTTCTAGAAACCCATGCTCAGTAATGTATACTCTTTTAGCATTATCTATATCGAAGCAGTGGCGAAGCTGACCAAGAAAAGTTGGTCTTGCTCTTGAGGTTCGGCAAAAGTGTAAAATGCTTCAAAAACAACACCCTGAATCAAGCTTACATTCTAGAAAATAATTTGCCTCAACTTTGTGAAGCTTTCATTGAGTTAACTTTTAACACCACATTTAAATATAAAAACAGCTACACTTCTGCTTTTTAGAATAGTAGCACGAAATATTGATATAACGATGACGAAGGGCCTGCGTAGGTTGCCTCTGAACCAATTAAATTAGTCCAAACTTAACATGTGATCATGATCACTGCGTCAAACTCCTGCTCTTAAGATTGAGGCTATTGTGAAGCAGGACCAAATTAACAATGGCCGATTGTGAAGCAGGACCAAATTAACAATGGCCGATCGTGAAGCAGGACCAAAGTAACAATGGCCGATTGTGAAGCAGGACCAAGTTAACAATGGCCGATTGTGAAGCGGGACCAAATTAACAATGACCAAGTGTGAAGCAGGACAAAATACAGGATGCCATGAAAAAAGCAAAAGCAATTACAGTTTGGTTCAAATGTAGCCATAGAATGGTGGCTCTACCAACAAATTAAAATGTAATGAAAATTTTTTTTGGATCTCTGATAAAGGACCTTTGGTCACTGTATCAAGTATACTTCTGCCAGATTGAAAACATAATCTACTATTAAAGATAACAACCAAGCAATTGCTATATTGTTGTCGAGGTGCACTTTATTTAGCTGAAGAATACTACTTAATCAAATAACAAAAATTACTGAAGGTCCAATAGCTGTTGACTAAGGGGCAAATTGTTCACGTAAAAAGAAAGGGTCTTTTCAGGATCGATTAAAATTGAAAAACATTGCTAGCATGAAGTCTTTCCCTATCTTTTTGCGTGTATCACAATCCGTAACTAGCATAACTGTTTTATTTTCAAACCTTAGGACAAAGTTGGAGAGAGCTAACTTTAATTGACCACGTGTGCAATGTATTTGAGATTATTGATTCATATCTATCTTTTATTGATTCATATCTAACTTTGATTTGTCAAAGAAATTTGTAAATCAATTAACTGACGCCCTTAATCCTCTTTATGCCAAGAAGAAAGGTCGACGTAACTGACAGGCCCCAGGCGTTCTGTACATAAACTGTAGATGGAAGACACATAACACTGGGTTACTACTCCGCGTGTCGATACTAAACCTTGACGCCTGTGATAAACAACACGTTACTTTGTTTGCATTGATATCGAAAATTTCATATTATCACCAACAATTACTTCCTATGCTTCCAGATATCTACAAGCTTGTGCATTTTTCTACATATTGGGACAATTTGTGGAGCATATTTTGGTAAGTTATATTCAAAATTTTATTTCATATGCGAAAGAACGTGGCAAATATTGATTATTTGTTTGTTTCATGATTATCTGGTAATTTTTACGTAGAAATATTCACATAAATCACAAACGATTGACCGTGTTATTACAATTCGTACGATTTAAACATTACAGACAGAGGCGTCATGGGCAGATGGCCCAGGATGACCAAGGGCACCCCTGTTGAGAGAGTGTAGGAAAATTTCCAAGAAAGTCGTCCTTCTCTAAGTTTTTTAAAACAATCATATCTTATCCTTTACTTCATTCCATCTATATCACCTGCTGTTCATATATACAGTACTATACCTTTCATATATACAGTACTACATAGGTAACTATGCCTGAATACTATGGTGGATCAAAACTGTCTTCTGATTTGTAAGTACGGGGTTCAATTTCCCTAAAGAACAACTATTACCAGCTTTACAATTTAAGAATCCCTTGTTCTTTTGAACCCTAAAAAAGTCCAGAAACTTTCTTCAGTATTTTTTGCACTTTGCACTTTATTCTATTTTATATAGTTCTCTTTTCTTGATATGCTTGTAACTCATCCCCACTTTCTCGGCAAAGCTTTCTTATATTTTGATTCAGTGGGTATCGTGACTAACATATGGATCTGGGCTTCCGAAATCTTATTTTAGCTTGAAAGTTATTTGTATTGTGTGAACGACAAATAGCCTTGGCTACAGCTGGTTTATATCAAACATAATTTTTACCTTGTAGGAGCTGAATGATAAAAAAGGTACATGCAAAACCAAGTATTTAGGAAAGCGTTGAAAATATTTAAGATTGAGTAGATTTCCCCTTAAAATTCAAGACACACAAATAATTTCTGAAAGATCTCTCAATGGCTCTTCGATTTGATGCCGCGTGAGCAAAGTTAAGAGGACTTTGCAACAGTTTTAGTCGGGTTTTGGGAGTTTCAAATCAGTTTCTTTTTAGCAGGGACTAGAGAAGCAAACTTTTCTTGACAAAAGGAAGCCATATGAAAACTTTGAATTAAAGCCTCTCATGCATTGGTGCATTGATGAACTATAAATGAGAAACTTTCATGTTGCGGTTGACATATTGGCTAATCCTTCGGGAGTTTGCATTACTTAAATTGGAATGTCTTTTATACTGAAAATGATTTACCAAGAACACGCATTTACAAATGTGACTAAGCAATATAAAAGCCTTGATGTAGAGAAGCTCAAGTATGAAAAAGTTCATTTGTTCAAATTTATCTTAGTTTTGAAGGAGCTTTCAATAACAAAGCCTCGATTACATCAAATGCGGCTTAGACCAATAAAGCCCCCTCGTGGATTTAAAAGTATTAAAGGAAATTTACCTGTAGACAGCTGATCCAAACATTTTTTCCAATGTACAGAATACTAGATACACTCTGATCCACAAAATGTGATGGAACATTTTCATAGCTAGAGCTAATGAAATCAAGTTACGTTCCAAAATAGGACATAGTAGGTTTAGACGATTGATATTATTCAATGGTGAAAAATTATTCCCTAAAATTGAAAACGAAACATAACAAGCATATTTAAAAGCATGCCTGCCTTGCATCAAAGGTGATAATTTGAATTGTTAGGACAGAAAAGTAGTAATACTGAAAAATATCTTTTAAGAACGTACATTTCATTATGTTAAGACAGACTGTATTATATGTATTGAGGTGTTCATGAGGGACAGCTTATGTTCAAGCATTAATTCAGTTTAATTTAACATTTTTCCCTCCACTCTTTTACTTCTTTAAGTAGCACGTGCTGCGCACAAATTTACGTGTGTTTGTGCGAATTTATCCAACAAAGTGTTTATTCTGTATTACATAGCTTTTGGTTCTTTTAAATCGACAAATTAGTGGATTTAGTAATTTTGTTGAACAGTAAACAAAATGAAACAACATCGTTGCAATCTTAGAAATCAAATATCCAGGCGCAATATATTCCAAATTTTTCCACGACTTTTTTCCTGAAATTTGCTTTGTAAGCATATTTATCATTTATTTATCTTTCCTGTCTGACTCTTAGCCAATCTTGGCGTCCATGGATCACTTAAGTGTAAGATTAGATTATCTTAAACAAGACTTTGCAAATTGCTAGCGAGTCTCTGCTGCCAATGCAATTATCCTTATCAAGAAGGCCTTTACTTCAAATTGCTTTACAAGTCGAATCAAATTCTTCGAACGGTATCCAGAAGCTGCTGTTAGTCGGTTGTTTTCTTCAAAGGCACATGCAATGGAATTGAAGGATGTGGTGGCTTAGCTTCTAGACACTGTTTGTCCGCCTTAAATCGAGAGTACCAATTTTTTATTGTTCAGCTGGAGGAATGTATTCCACCCGCTTTTTTATATGTGGGGCTCTGAATGCGCATTCTCCCCGTCTACACCCTGTTTTTATGATCACAGTACAGAGAATGGCTCAGAAATTTTGTTTCATGCATACTGCAATTGCTATCATAACTGGATCCAACTGCGGAAATGGGAAAACTACTGAAGATAAGAAGTAAACAAATCTTGAGGACGATAACATAGAGTGAGAAAAGGCACTAGATTATTTCATATTACATATATTACTTGGCAATAATGGTATCTATTAAGAATCGCTCAGCTGATTTTACAAACTTTCTGTTCTTTCCATTAGGTATATTGTTCTCTGGTATATATCTGCCATACATGCGCCAAATTTCATGTATGGCAATTTATTTGCTTTAAACCACGCATTGCACATATAAGTACACTCTTGATGTTACTCGTTGTAGCTACCGCTCAAGTTTGCACTGATAATAGTCAGTATCGGATCCAATGTCTTCTATGGAAAAGAGCAGGTTATTGTCTCCCAACAAGTAGCTGGCAACGATTTATGAGAAGGAACTGCATAAAGACATGTGGCTTATGTACAACCAAAGTGGTTATACCAGCGACTAATCAAGGTATTTTATCATTTAAAGTTGACACGAATAAAATGATTTTGAGTAAAATATGTATGTCTTTCATTAAGAGATATGAGCTTTTTGTGAAGGATGTTGTCATAAATTTACTTTAATCCATAATTTTTGAAAATTTTGACTGCTTATTTTTCAAATATTTGCAAATATGAACTAAAAATTATCTGAAAATGCTGGGAAATCATAAAAATACTACTGTTTACTACATGAAAATCTATTTGGGTGCTATTGGCAGAACGTTTTAAATGTTTACGGCCAATACTGATATACGATGTCAGTTTTTCGCTCAAACCTTCAACATCATTGTTCCCCACTTCTTGTTTTGTTCTTGGTTTGTATTTTGTTCCCTAAAAACGTGATTTGATGCAAGGAAATGTTGCAACCGTACGCACTGCATGTGACTGCAATTTGTAAATGCTTTCATTAAAATGATATGCTGTTATGTTCCTCGTGTTAGATCGTACAATTTTGTTAAATTATAAAAGAAACGAGTACATATGTTTTACGCAAGAAGCAACAAGGATTCGGAAAAATTGAAAATCACGTATTCTCTGTCTTGTTGATTTTCTGTCGATAAAAGCAGCGATCTGGTAGAATTAGCAGAAGAAATTTTTGTATAATTTCAATATACGAGGTCAAAATACAAAATTGCTAGAAAAGAATCCAAACCTGATTTTGTAGTCTCCTTTCTTAACGGTATCTCCAATAATTTTTATTGGGAAGCTGGTATCATCGATGGCAAAGTATAAGATTTTTTCGCAAAAATTATTGTATTCAGATGATAACAAAACAGAATATAAATTACACTTATCTGCTATACGTAAACCTGCGTAGATGTTGTACGGGCAACAAAGTTTAACTCCTGTAGTTATGATGATGAAAGCCATGGTATATGAAACATAGCCTTATCCTCGCGCCACCCTTATCGTAACTCTGATGTCTACTACATTTTTTTCATTCTACTATATCATTAAAATACTGTTAGTTTGAGTTAGGGTGTTTTGTTTTCAAATCATACAAAGTGCCTGCCGTTAATGATAAATTAAAAGTGTTAAATGCAGTTTATTGCTTTGAATCCTTGGTTCTTACTCTTTCGGTTTCACACTTTCATATGAAGGCTCCTGCTTCGATAACACCTTTCGGGCAAAGTATTGTCCTCAGTGGAGAGCATCAGGCTTTTGCTCGAAAAGCTCTACTTATCATGGATTTATGAAGTCCAATTGTGCAAAGACATGTGGTTTCTGTGGCAAAGCAACAACAGCACCACCGACAACGCAACCTCCGACCACGAAGCCGAAAGTTGTTAAAGGTGAGATAAATTTGGCATTAATCAATAAAACGTTCCTGAAGTCATTAGCATTCCAACATTTGATGTCGCCAATTATCATTATAATCATTACCAAAAACAACAACAATTGTTATTATCATCGCCATTATCATCATCATCATCATTAATATCAACAACAGCGGCCTGCTATTGTCATAATTATCATTCAAAAGCAACTTAAATATTGAAGTTATTATGATCAACATCAATATCAGTATCATCGTCAGCATATTATTATTATTATTTGTTGTTATAGAAGAGATAGTAGTTGTAGCAATGTTGTTGCTATTATTGTTATCATCATTATCATTAGATCTGGCCACAAACACTTTGGTCTGTTGATTCAAACATACCCCTTAATCTCCGTTCTTTAAACATTCTTTCGTAGCCTCTGGTGGGTCTCCCTACTTCGTCAAAAGCCTTACTTCTATAAAAGCATTCATTACCTTGTTTACTACTATATTCTATCTCATTCTTGTAGTAATAGGATAACAACCGTGCCCTCCTTGATCATTCGACGAACATCTGCCGAGGAGGAGTCTTCACATGAAGGTTTAGCCCCATTTAGGTCGTTATTGGATATACTATGATTTGACATATAGAGGATTAGTAAATGCAAGATTCCACTAACACCAGTGTTTTTTTGGAGACACCATCTCTAGGGAGATTGCCAACCATGACTAAAGGGCCCCTCTACGTATAAGACAGACTAAACCCGCCGGTGGTCAACCCGATATTTCTTAGTCTTAATTCGCCTTGAAAATTTGCGACATTGCGCTAAAAACATACTTGAAAGCTTTTTTCGTCTGACACTCTTCAGAGTATGA
>JANTCA010002221.1:1118-11483 GCA_024741275.1 Chironex yamaguchii | reverse complement strand
ACTTGGAAACGTAGTTTTTGTGCCCCTTGGTCATCAGTGGTTGCGTGCGACCTTGCAAAATGTAAGATTTGATTCCTCTTTTGGTATGCCATTCATTGGTCATTGATGTTTGCAATCGCTGCCGTTAATATTATTGCCGTTAATACGTTCATTATCTCCGCCAAAGAGGTTATCTTTTTGGCGGCGTTTGTTTGTTTGTTAGCAAAATAACCCAAATTCTTATGGACGAGTTTTGGAGTTTCGTGATAGGTCAGAAATGGGCTAGCTTAAAGATCATTATTTTTTGGTGGTGATCCTCATCCTTGTCAGGATCCAGGAATGAAACCTTCATAGCGTTAGTGAAAGATAGATAATCCAGCAATAGACAAAAAGATCCTTATACTCTTATCACTTAGAAATAAACAAGCAAAATACCACCCAAATTAGCATTTTGCACCTTCGAAGTTGTGAAATTAAATCAATTCTTTATACAAGCAAAATGAAGGCCCCCTGAGCAACAGACTAGGAAACCATCGCGGGGAAAACTCCTGTTATTTGAAGAAGAATACTGGTTTGTTCGAGGTTTTTGGTCTAGTGCTTCAAGTTTTAGATGTCCTTGCCTCCATTTTATGTTTTGTCAACTTTTACACTGCTAACATGCAACTTTGATGTGCAATGCACGTGGGCTATATCCTGCTTGCACAATTTACTGTCAATTTTTCGTCTGGCTTTTGAAAAGTGGTACTTGTGTCGACGATTTCAAATATCTTTCGTATTATTTCGTTTAAGCACCTTCTAGCATGTGATGTAAAAATTTGTCTTTTATCTTGAAATAGACGCTTAATAGGTAATTTTGTTTTCCTTGTTTGCTATACTTGCAGCAATTCACTAAAATAACTGCTTAAACATAAATATGCCATAGTCTCAACATTTACTAGAAAATTCAGAATGCGCCAAACAGTATAAAGAGGAAAATTTTCAGATAATTGGCATAGCTAGATCGTCCTTCCGTCTAAGTGTATTTGAGTCTGTCTACTACTTCTTTTTTCAGTGCCATACGCGATCCGCGCTTTGGCGTACCAACTTTTTCCAAATATGTGTATCTTGCTCTTTGCGCCAAAGTTTCTCGGCCATCAAGGTTGGGGTCCATTTTGAAGTTGTCGGTGTATAATAATCGTTGACCACCACGGGCACGTTTTCCTGGGATCTTGCCTGTAAGGCAAAGATCTTCAAGAGTGCCTTTGGAAAATCCGGTTGTCGACGGTGGATGGTTTTCAGGAGTTCACGTTCTTGACCAACTCGAATTAAGACTGATTCATCCGTTTCATGTACGGTGTATGAAATTCTTAACATACGGCGATAAAACCACATCTCAGCGGCTTGTAATTTGTTCCTTCTCTTTGTTGACAGAGTCCAAGATTCGCTGCAGTATAGACCGAATGTAACATTTTAGTAGACGAACTTTAAGGACCATAGAGAGTCTGCGATCTTTAAAAACATTACTCATTTTGTTGAAGTTGGTTTTTGAGATGGCGATTCGGTGTTTGATTTCCATCGAGCATCGGACGTAACTAGGCTTCCAAGATAGTTGACTTGTTCGATTTTGTTGTCATTGCAAGTTATGTTGCAGGGAGGCGGTGCAGTAGTTTTAGATACAGTCACACATTGATTTTTCTTTTATAGTAAGACCAAATTTTTGGCTGATTTCACAAACTAGGCCAAGGAGTGTTTGTAGGCCATGTTCAGTGGTTGCCAAAAGTACAGTGTCATCCGCATATCTGACATTGTTCATACGTTTACGATTTATTAAGACCTCTTCTTCTATATCTTCCAAATATTGCAAAATAGATTGAAGAGATCCTTGTCTTACGCCATTTATTATTTTTGTAAAATCTGTTATGCCATTAGTTAATTTGACGCCCGCTGTTTGTTGATAGTATAAATTATGAATTAACCCAAAGTTTGAGGTCGGTGCCGATGTCATTGAGGATCTTAAAGGGGTGATAAAGATCTATGAACACCGTACCTAGAGCAACCAAAATCAGTGCATTGGAATTATTGTTACCCAGAGGGCTAATGCGTAACAGTTTATTCTTCTAAATAATAGAACACAATAATTTGCAGTAGTCGTTGTAGAGAACTGAGAACGTATCCAGTAAAAAGGCTGAATATACATGCCACAATGTGATAAGTAGCAAGTGTTTAAACACGACAGTGCAGCTTACTGGCTGTCAGTAGGCAAAGAAGAGAAAGACATAATGGGAAATTAAGAAAATTTGCTTCTTTAGTCAACATTAAAAACAGGTTATATTACGTATGGCTGTGGAACATGGAATGCGACAAAAGTACAAGAAAAGTTTCAATCAGCACAAAAAATTTGCAAAGAAGTATGCTTAGTATAACCTGTTAAGACAGAAAGACTAATACCAAGGTTAAGGGATTCCATTCAAGTTGTAAGCGAAAGAAAATTTAGATGAGCTGGCCACATGGCAAGAACATTTGATAACACTGGGCTGCATCCAGAAAAATTTCCTTGCAACAAAGACCTTATTAACATTTCCACTATAGGAATTGATGTATTGACAGGAAAACGAAGTTTAATTAAGAAACGAAGAACAAGTACAGCAACGATAAACATCGTAAGGAGAACACTTAAATAAAAAAGGCCATAATCATATATCGCTTCGATGACATCCCATTCTTCATCAGAAATTGATTTCAATCAATTGATTTCAGAGAGGTTTGAAGCAGGGTGTCCCGGGTGTATGCTAGTTAGAGAAATTTGAATTGGGGGTCAGGACTTTATCCACTTATTCTTGCAAGGATCCGCTAGAGGACAGGCCGCAATCTTGAAGGAGGCGAGTCTTCAATGGAGCAATTTATGGGAATCGAGTTACTGATCAGTGACTGGTTATTGATAGATGCTGAAAAGCTCTGACCCAAACCCCAAGTCTCTCGTGTGCTCTCCCTTTGATATCGTGGTAGGTAGATTCCATCGACATAACGTATTTATGAGTTGTGTTATTGATCTCATAAAGTCCTTGACGTTTTATCTTCTGACCACAGAGTGACCCACTAATTTTAAAGTAAACGCCCGGTCTCCATGCGTTCAACATGTGTTTCCAGCTACGTTATCCTATCTTTATCAGGTTTCCCTTTGAAGAAATCTCAGCTATTTTGAACACTGTAATACAGAATGGTAATACCTCACCGATTCGGTTTAATATTGCTCAACAATCAGTTGTTTCTATTACATCTACTCAAATGCATCAAGTACTTGGTAGCAATCGATAGTTCAATACTAGCAACCTTTTTGTTACGCTAATTAAAAACAAAATATGCAAACGACAAAGATCTTATTGCTTTTAGCTGGTGCGAGGTCAATTCTAGATCATTGATATGATTAATTCCCTGACCTTTTTACTTCGAAAGTTGATAGCGGAAAGATAGCAGTGTTTGTAGGAGCAATTCGTATATTGTGACGTAATACGCACGCTACTCGTCCACATCACTGCTACTACAACTACAGAAAAACTCATACTAATCAGGGGACTGCCACTCCCAGGGGTACGGAAAAATGGTCTAAACTATTTCGTCTTGTCAATGGGGACCAAGTTTGTGATCAAAAGCTTGTCAAGTCGTAAATATCCTATCCTCCTCACAGTTACGAGAGTAAAAATGTTCATTTGTATTCTAAAGATACAGAGCACACAGTAATCTTTAACTGAATTTATAACAATTTATTGACTCTCTTGATAAAAAGAAATATGCAAAACTACTGAGAGTTAAAAACATTATACAGGTGGAAATCAAGAATTACAACAGAACTCAACAATGAACTATTTCTAAACAGTAACAAACTGATTTAAAGGTGTCATGGCCATAATAAAAAACTTTTCCCAAAAGACAAAACTCAAATAAGGAATAAAACTTGTGGGTAGAGGTAAGCTGTTACCCACTTCCTCTTGTATTGTACAATAAAATTGACAAACAGTATTTGCTGTGTATATTGAAAATATAATGTCATAAGAGTAGTTGTTTATAATTTTCCATACTCTTGATGTAATCATTTATCTGATCTCTAAAAATTCATTAAAGCACATTTGATGTTTCTTTAGTCACCCAAAAACGTTTTCACATCTTGATATCCAAGTTCACGTGCAGTGTGAATTAAAATACCGGTTGCTCTCTTTCCTCGTTTCTTCATACAGAAGCTACAATTGCATATACCACGGCATGGTGGGCATTCCCAATCACGATCAAGAATGGCTACTTTTGCATCTTCTCCATACCTTCAAAAGATAACACAATACATAACAGTCAAATCAGTTTAATGCTGTAAAATACGTCGGTAGAGATTTGTTACTAAAACATTTAATTGACAGAGGTAGAAGAGACGACTAAATTTTAAGTTTATGAAACTCAAGTTGTTTAGTTGGAAAAGATAAAGCAACTTGCAACTATATCAAGAGCATGACGACGGGATGTCTCTTGAAATGTAGCTCAAAAAAGCTTATGAGTCATGACAACTTCAAACATCTATGTCCACTGAGTCGAAAAATGAATCATTTGAAATAAATTAACAAACATTTTAACGATGTAAAGTATTGATCTGTACGCAACTACCGACATATAAGAGGTTTTTTTCAGTAAAGTAGATGGTCAGATATCTTGCCATACCTGTTCCACAAACAGGGCCCACAAAATTGTCCACGGACACCAAAGCAGTTGTCTGATCTACATATTGTTTTTAAGTCAGCTGTTTTCTGCCGACACTGGTGACATGTTGTTCCTACTTCACTGTCATAATGCTTGTCACTTGTCCGCACGGCAACAAGCGAAAGCTCTTCCTCTGTGATATCCTCCACTGCGAGTTTTGCAATGCAACTCTTTCTTGATTTTGGAGGAGAAGTCTTGAAATGCTCAATGGATGGTCTCTTTTTTATAGTGATTCCTAGAGAGTAAACAGGATCAAACTCATAAACAACAAAAATGATTCTGAGAGGCAGTAACAAGGCTGCGGAGGGCGACTGGGGGTGGGGGACAAAACGGTATTCTTGATAGGCCCAGAATTAGTGAGAAGAGAAGTGACCACCTATAAGGGCAAGAGAAAAATGTACAAGTATCCACTTTCGTATATGCCTAAGTCAAGTGTGTACTCACATTTAGCCCTCGAGTAAAAACACGCCAGCAAATCATTACAAGAGCCACACTTTTACCCAGCATCAACAATTCTGCAAAAAGACATAACGGATGCACTCCTGTTATACTCTGTACTGCAGCTGGGGATAGAGCGAAACTTGGATGACAAACCATCGACAGACCATGCCAACGCTAATTTGTTAATCGAGTCCTACCCTAAAGACAGTAAAAAGTTTATGCAGCCTAATAACGGCAATAAAACTCGACAAGAGGACTTAAACAAAGCTCCCACTTAAAGCTGCAAATGAGTTCTGTTGGGGATATCATTGTGCAAATCCCATGCAGTGGTGGGCATTTTCACACTGGAATTCATCAACTTCCTTCTCCCATCAGACCTATCAATCACAGCATTACTAAGGCATACCAATTAGCAGTTTTTCAGTACCAAGTTCAAATCCTATTTTGACATAAGTCTTAACTTACCCTCTGTTAATCGTCCTGGCCATTTAACCACGAGAGCAGGAGGGCTTGAGCCATTATCTGATTCGCTGAAACTGTCAGATGAGCTTTGGCTAGAGTCATCGCCTTTCCGTCTGCAAGCTCTTCCTGGATTTTTTCGTATTGGTAAACTGAGTCTGGTTTGTTTTGTTTGTGATCGTGATTGACGACGTAGAGTGGGAGACTTCACTTTAGAAGGCGACACAAGCAATCCCTTTCCACGAAATCCAGAATTCAATTGTGGAAATAATTGCTTAAGAACTTGCTCATTTTCCTCAATCCTTCGACGTCTTTCCTTTTCGTATGTAGTTTCTTCAAAACAGGCTGAAAACATGGTGGTTTTGTTCACGGATAAACCCGATAAGCAACCTTAAACGAAAGAGGGCGTTCTGCTTGTTTCCAAGTCACGTTGAACAAAATTTTTCGCGCCAAATCCAATGACGAAAATTGAAACCTCTTTATTAACCCGAGGCCATTCCAAAATAGCCAGACAATAATTGTCCTCCCACTATCTTTAACTTTTTAAATGTGTTCAATTTCTATGGCAACAGGGCATTGTATGAGACAAAGGTTTGCAGCTTGCACATTTTAAAGTTTTATCGTTGTTGTTCCTTTGATAAACTGCCTTGTTGCCTCAAACAAAGGTATTATTTGCCTTTTTAGCAGAATGGATGGGTATTTATTAATGTACATGTCAACATTCGTAAATGTTTTGTGGTCTGCTTACGATCTCAAACAATCACATTCAAGAATGCTTATTCACAGAATTCCTTATCGACATTCCAAGGTCATTACTTGTTCTGTTGTTTACTTTCAAGAAACTATAAATTGATGAACAGGTCGTATCGTTCGAGTTGAGTAATCAGGACTTCTTCGTGTCTCACTGCACACAGGGTCTTGAGTTTAATGTAAACTCTTATTTGGCAGGGGAATATTGTCTGTACTGTATTTGGTTAATTCTACATTGGAAAATGCTTCTGGAAGAAATTTTATCGTTGTATGATAGTCCTTTAAGTCAAGAGCAGACGTGGGGCATATGTTACATGTTGACAAAGTCTATTTCGACGCTACGGTCTCGCGAGTTTGCTTCAAGGAAAGCTGTGAGAATATCTGTTAGTCTTAACTCAGTGGATTTATACGATGATGGCGATATTGAAGTACTTGAAATAGAATTGTCCTCGAGGACACAGCAAAGCGAGAGGGACATAATTTCTAGTATTGGAGATGTCTTATGTCGCTGTTTAAACCATGGACTTGGAGAATTAGACATAGATGCGTTCAATTTACAGGATGATATGGCTGAATTAATCGGTAGGATGGTGCTACTGCCATTTGATGACAGTGATGAAGGCTTCAACGACGATGGTCTTGCAACGAGTTGGTCCAGCGTGTCTAGTTCTCTGCATCAGCAGAAATGTTTTCAGAGTTTAGAGGATATTGTGTATTTCTGTGAAGCGCGTATAGCAAGGAACGATATCAAAGGCGGTTTAAAACATTATCGTAATGTTACTAAGGCATTGTACGCTGAAGCTGTCGAATTAAGAACCTTTTTACGCCATGTTTTGAAACACGATGATAGACCGAACCAATTGGACGACGCCTCGAGTGACAACGAAGGTCATCTTAAGCAATGGGCCAAGCTGTGGCTTTCAGTTATGAATGAGATTCGGATGATTAGTAGCTTAGAGCAACAAGAACAGAAACCAGAGCGATATGCTTTGATGCCTACCGAAATTATTGCTCAAAAAGTAAAAGCAGAGTCAGAAGCTATATTAAGAAAGGAAAAAGAATTTCTGAACCTTCCTGAGAACGGTAGAGAGCTAGTTTTAAACTTTTTAATAACCAAGCTTGGGCCTTTAACCGGCAAAGATACCGAAAACTATGATGTTAAACGGAAACTTATATTTACTGATAAAGGCGACCAGCCGTCCGCGAGGTTAATACAACAAAGAAACATTGACAAAAAGTCTGATTCCTTGCATTCTTCGAAAAGCTCTGGTTCAAAGATTAAGTCAAGTAGCTTTATGAAGGGCAGTAGAAGTAACTTTGGCCACTGCAAAATTGCACCCGATAGCATGGATTCAAAGGAGATCCCGTCAAGTCCCAAGAAAAAGTTACACGTGCCGACACCATTGAAATTTGAGAACTGGGTTAAGCCAGGTGGTACTGAAGAGGTTGCAGTCAGCAATTTTAACAGTAAAACTATATCAAACGACGATTTGTTGTTTACTGATAGCATGGCAGATGTTGGTAGCGTTCCTAGCGAGAAGAGCGAATTTCATCATGTACTTAACGAGAAACCAAATGAATATACTGGCCCTGTTAAAATCAAGAAACGGTTGTCTGTGAGTGCAATGTGTCTCACTGAAATAGATATCGAGGAAGGCCTACCATCTGGAAAATTAGGAGCGAGCTTTCTCGAGATTTGTAAAACTAGACAAGAGATCACTCGAGCTGAAACGGAGATTCTTGCAGATTCAACTTTAAAGGCCAAAGAAATTAAATATGGTAAGGTGTGCTTTGGATGCAAGAAGAAAAAGTTTGGGTTGCTTAATAAACATCAAGTTTGTCAGGTTTGTCGAAAGAAATACTGCAATGACTGTTCAGTGCGTAATTTTGAGATTGCTGAGCATTTAATTCACTTTGAGACACCTCATACGAACCTTACAAAACTGAGGCCTATGAGCCTAAGTGTAGGTGATCTATCATCTCAAAGCAGTATCACACCTTTTCCTTGCAGAGGACAATCTATTTATGGTATAGGGAAGAGAAAGACATCTGCTGGACCTTTAATGACATTGTGCAAGGAATGTAAGTGCTTTGTAGATTCTATTATGACTGAAACACGTAATTGCCGATGGCAAGTACGTATGCAGATGGATTTATAGTACAAAACCTACGCATGATTATACAGTATAATAATTAAGATGTAGATACCGTAAGTCAATTGAACAGGAAGCATCTCTACAGTTGTAATTGTTGTATATATGCATTTAAAGTATCTGTCGAGTTGAAGTTTTCAAAATGTTTATTTTGCCTAGTATGATATTGAAAAACAGTTGTTTTGTTTTGTCTAATGTTGCGTTAATTGCTAGTGTTTATATTGACGTCAATTTCCATTTAAAAGTTTAGACATCCCCATAGCTATTCAACTTGAACACCTTAAACAAACATTGCAAGAACAACCAGGCTTCGGCAGACTGAGCTAAACAATGAGGATAGTATCTACTGGGACAGATACAAAACCTGTAGAGAGCAAGAGGTCTATTTTAATTCGGTAAGAAATGTTGGAATCTTCTTTCAATATTTTCGGATGTTCTAAGCCTTGCAATCCGCTTAAAATAAAAATTCGCATGCTAACTTTACAAAAAGTTTAGATGCCAACTATTTTCTCTTAAATTCATGCACTGTATTGCTTCATTAGCTTTGATTTATGCAATGTGAGCGATTTGGCTTGACAGAAAGACGTCATCTTTAACAATCTCGAGTTTCACATTTGCTTCCATAAGCCAGATAAAGTTTGAAGGATTACTAAGTAATCTCACGTGGAAGTAATCCCCAACTGTGACCATGGGTTTAACCATATTGTATCTTCACTTGATAACTGCCTCCGCCAGGAAGTTATCTTTATGTCGGGATTAGTTTTTCTGTCTATCCCTCTGTTCGTTATCAAGATATCTCAAAAACGTATGGTTTGGATTTTGACGAAATTTTCAGAAGCGCCCGACCTGGAATAAAGGACAAATGTTTAATTTTGTTCCTGATCGGAATGAAATCCTTTATCCTGGATCACATTTTATGCAGTGAAATCTTCTTATTGTTAGTCACGGACAATCCAATTACTATATTTAGTTATGATATCTTCATGAACATCAGCTGGGAAGGTAGTCATCGTGTGGAAGCCGCAGTTGTTTAAACAATAATATTGGTTTGGCTGGGGTTTGGGTTAGGAGTGCGTCTAGTTTTTGCGTGGTCTTTAACACTCCCCTCCTTAAGGAAAGAACCGAGTAAAAATACAGAAAGACGTAGTAGGTGTGTAATTCGAATAATTTGCTTGTAATTACTGTCCTTTTGAATTGGTTACTGATTTACCACATATAATTACAAGTTTACAATGAGGAATTAGAATTGTCGTCATTAAGTAAAAGAGCTGATTACCGTTCAAAGATTTCTTGTTGGATAAACCGTAAAAAATACTAGAATTTCGCGTTAATTTTCTTTCGCATTAATTTTGTGTCTGCATTGATTAATACATTAATTTTCTATCAGCGCTAGTTTTATATCGATTAATTTAATGCTGAAATCCAGATTTTTAGGGAAAGAAGAGAGATATGAACACCGATATTGGTAAGTATTTTTGTGTAATTTTTAGTCAATTCTCTCGTTCGTTTCGGGTGTATCCATAAAATATTTTAGAGGCATCGAAAAAGTTGCAGCTCAGTCCTGAGAATAGCGCAACTGCAGTCGAAATAGATATGAAGTTGACCACTTGATAGGAAAACTTAATAAGTATTTGAAACATGAGGACGTCAAACTATTTTGAACAATTATTGTAGGAAGGTTCGACTGACACAGTTGCTTCAGAAAGCCAGAGATAGTATTCTGTCCAACTTCAAACAGCTATATTGAATTACAGTCTCATGATCAAATGATGTTTGATTTCATTACTATGCTCCCTCCCCCCCCCCGTTTAAAGTTTTGGACAATAACGCTAGAAGACAACTATCAGTCAGAAACGCAAATAGG
>JANTCA010002219.1:0-11483 GCA_024741275.1 Chironex yamaguchii | reverse complement strand
AAGACGCACAATTGTCTTGATATTCTTTCAACACTTTTCTCATTTTTGGGAACCAGAATCCGTCTGCCAGAATACACTTCCGGATACGGGTGACAGAAATGTGGCCAGCATTGTGATATTTGGAAACCAGGGAGTGAATTTGATCATCAGCGACTTAAATTAGTTGGCCCTAGGGAAAAAACAACGGTGCTGCTAGATTCAGGCATGAAAATGCAGATTTTTGCTCCCCTTCGTCACCTGATTCACCACTCAAGGCTGTGTGGTTGCGACTAAGTTGGTCGGCAACCACATTTTCACATCCAGGTATGTGATAAATCTCAAAATGGAATTCCTGTAGAATATTCTGATACCTCGCATGACGTTGACATATTGGTTTTTAGATTTGATCATAGAGACTAAGGGGCGATGATCAGTGTAAACAGTGCACTCATGGCCATAGAGATAATGACGAAATTTTTGAAACCCAGTTATCAGTGCGAGATATTCTTTGTCAGTCCTAGAATAGGACTTTTCAGCAGTGTTCTTAAGCCGACTGTAAA
Organism: Chironex yamaguchii; assembly: GCA_024741275.1. Classification (NCBI taxonomy): domain Eukaryota; kingdom Metazoa; phylum Cnidaria; class Cubozoa; order Chirodropida; family Chirodropidae; genus Chironex; species Chironex yamaguchii. Next base: position 10,944 of record JANTCA010002219.1, on the reverse strand, counting down.
AATATATCAGCTTATCATTTTGAAACAAGGCAGCACCCAAAGCAAAATCGGATGCGTCGGTATAAAGCTCGAATGGCAATGAAAAATTTGGATGGCTAAGGAGACAGCTTTCAGAAATGACGGATTTAATCACATCAAAGGCTTGTTGACAGTCAGCATCCCACAAAAATGTCTTCGATTTTGATGATTTCAATGCCTGAATTAGGGCAATTGTTGTAGCAAAATGGGGTACAAACTTAGATAAATAGTAGGAGAATCCCCCAAAATTTTCCACCTCTTTGCGAGACTCAGGGGATGCTAAATTCATTAAATATTTCACCTTGTCTGGGTCTCGTTTCAAACTGTCACAGGTCATGAGATGTCCGAGATATAACACTTCTTGAGCCGCAAATTTGCATTTAAGCAACTGCATTTTCAAGTTATGCTCACGCAATTTGTCAAGAACAGCTTGGATATCTTTTAAATGCTGAGACCAAGACTGGGAAGCAATGATTATGTCGTCTATGTATGGAATGACGCCTCGACATTTCAAATTGGCAAAAATTTGATTCATGGCTCGCTGAATTGTGGCAGGGGCATTCCATATCCAAAGGGCATAACATTAAACTCATAAACACCTTCATCTGTCATGAAGGCGATTTTGCATTTGTCCAACTCCTCAATCTCAAATTACCAATAACCCGATGCAAGATCAATCGTGGTGTAGGTTAAAACATCATCAATTAAAGGCATAGGAAATCGATCCTTTTTTGTGATCTCGTTCAAGGCACGGTAGTCAATTACAAAGCGGTATTTGTTAGACTTTTTGGAACCAAAAAGAATGGGCTGGACCAAGGAGATTTTGACTTCCTGATAAGACCAGAAGATAGCATATCTGAGATTTGCTTTGACGCCTCCTTTCGCAAGGCATGCGGCAATCGATAGAGCTTACGATATATGGGACCACCAGTCGTTTCAATTCCATGTTTTCCAACTGTGCATAGACCCAAATCATCAGTACCATGAGAAAATAAACACGTATTCTGTTGAAGTAAGCTTTCCAGCTCTTTACTCTGACTTTCAGTCAAATGTTCAGATGTCAAAGTCGAAATTTGCATTGCAGCATCCCCAAGTTGTAAATCAACACAAAGAGCGTTCAGTGCCGGCAATCCAAGCAAAACAAGATAAGGTGCCTCATCAAAAACAGCAAATTCTAATGTTCTAGTAGTACCGCCGACTTGAACTGGAAGGGATAGGACATGAAAATATCGACGTCTTTGAAGATTAGCAAGATAACAAGTTCTAGACACAGGGCGGAAAAATTGTTGTAGTTTCCGTTCATATACAAAAGAAGATGATATAATATTGAAATTTGAGCCAGTGTCAACAAATATATTGTCATTCAAGTTCACAGGAAGGAATGCTCCACCAGGCTGTCCTGTGGCAGACACTGAGGACAGAATTAGTTTTTTGGGGGTTCCTGGCTTCGGCAAACTCGCTCAATATGCCCCTTCTTGCCACACTTATTGCATAACTTGTCCTTCCAGCAAAACTTCGTCATGTGCCCTTTGCGGCCGCAAATGGTGCACTTGGTTTCACAGATAGCAAAAGCACCCTGCTTCGCAAAAATGTCTTCACACCGCATCTGAACTAATTTTTTGACCACTGAACCCGAATCCACAGCTTCGAATTGGGGCTGGTAACTCAGATCCATCATTTCAAGCAAACGTTGTCGAATTAGCTCATCAACAGCCCCCAATGACTTCATGAACCTCTTCGACAACTTGCGTAGTTGGAGAACAAACTCCACCAGGTCGCCACCATACTCCAATTTTATAAATTCTTCAAGTGGATTTGTAGCCGAGGCGATTTCTAGAGCTTCGAGCTGACTAAGTACTGAATCATACCACATCATCAAGTTTAGAAATAGTATATTTGAGGGTTTTCGTTTTTTTCTCGTCAGTAATATCCAAAAGGTCGATAAATGCTTTGAACTCCTTGAGCCACGTGTCTATAACAGCTACGGAGTGGCAAACAGGAATTATATGCACAAATTCCATAGTGACTGTCGACTGCGTCAGTGTAATGCTACAGCTACACGTTACGATACTACAAGGATCAAGAATGTGGCATTTCCCTCCTCTCACACTCCGCATGACAATCAATAATATATGTAGTCTCGTTCTACATCGCACGTAGAGTACATGAGTACGAGATTGCCTGTCTTCTCGTCAGTACCATAACAATATTCTTATAAACAGAATTTGTATCGTGTTTTTATTGTGTCATGTAAACATAGAGCATTAGGCTAGAGGGTTTGGTCTATTGCTCTACAGTTTAATGAGTTGACATTTTGCGTTTCAGATGCCATGAGAGAGTACTGAGATGCAGAAAGTCTGCACCCTGCCAGTGCTTGCCATTTATAAGACCTTTCCAGTCTTGTGCGGAATTTGAGAAGAGAACTTTTAAACCTCGACGAAGAATCGCCTTTAAGTGAGGACTGCCTTAAAAGGGATCACAATAAGTCGTTAGAATAATAAAGCCCGACTCAAAATTTCGCCTTAAGGGTAATTTGGACCAATTTGAAAATAAAAAAGCCATTGGTCTGGCTGCTAGCTTCGGAAGACGAAAGTTAGACAGTTAGAAATCTCATATTATAAGAAATGTATTTCCATTATCTTCCAAGTGTTATATCATTATATCCACTTCATAAAATTTGCTTTTATTGATCTTCAAAATTTTTAAGGAAGCGAGAAAAGTTTTTGGCTGAACTAAATTATTAGTTGAACCTAACAGGAGCAGATTAAATGTGGTGACGAAACTAAGCACGATAAAACTTAAAACGATAAGGTATAAAAGTGCATTCTCAGGCTTCGAGAAAGAAAATTTCCTGTTGGCAACGAAACTTGACTGCTTCTCCCGACTAGTCCTTTATATGCATCCAAAGACAGATCTAGCCTCACCACTCGGAGATACACAATAAAGGGTTATACAATTTCCACATTTCCTTCCAACAATGACGTCACACTTGCCTTCTTTCTAGTCTACTGACTTAAAGCCAACAGGTCTTTTGCTTCAGACGAAGCAATTTCACGGTTTTTCAGAAACATAAAAATGAAGTTAGTTTTCCAATTTAAGCTGATTTTCAAGTTTGGCTTAGGAATTCAAAAAGCCCGAAGTGGCGAACAAACTCATTTTAAGCACAATTCGACGCTTATGTTTGTACTCAAAAGATTTCAGGTACGTTTATTAGGCTGCCTTGGACAAAGCATTGTTTAGTTTTAATAGACAGACGACTGGTTAAAAGCGTTTTTATTGGAATCGCCCGCAGAAAGTAAAGTAATAAAGAGCTTTTTACCAAGTTACAACGGAGAGAGGAAAAGCGCCAGGTCTGTTTTACTTATTAACATTTCCGTAGATACATCAATTTGATTAAAGCAATATCTTTGAGATTGAAAATTTTAAATGGACAATTCTTCGGTACTGTTCTTAATAATTTGTTCAAAATGACGTTCGCAAATTTCAAAGCGCGGCTGGTCCTCTTCAATACAGATGTTTTATATCCAGACTACGTTAGCCAAGCTGATCGGACGAGCAAAGTGTCCCATTTGTGAGAAGTTGAATGTTTTTCGTAAGCATAGGCCTCTGTCGTCAATTTTGCACGAAAATACATTTAAAGTCGTAACCATTTTCACAACAAGGCGAAAACAGCCGCCATTGCCTCGTATCTAATGTGTTTACAGAAGAGGCTAGTCCTCACGTGTTGCTGGTTTGAGAATAGTTTTCTAAGACATTGAGCTTTGAAAATAATTAGAAAATGCATACCTTTTTGATACCATCTTATTAAGGTAGAAGTGACAGCTATAATGTCATTTGTGCCTTCTTCTTTCAAAGAAACATAAACTTCCGTCTCTCCAATATTCTTTTCAATTATGACTGTCACATTTGTGGTCGATCCGACTTCAAATTTCTGAGGGCAGGTTGCTATGAAATGATTCATATTCAATGTCATCTCGTTACGACTGAGAGAAAAAAATTGTAAAAACAGTAAAAAGCTATGATATGCATAAAAAATGAAATGTGTAATGTGAAAACGATACAATATCATACACTCTGATCTTATGTAGTATGATGTGATACGACACTATATGATGGAATATGCTACGAACTTATGTAGAATATGATATGATACGACACGATGCGACACAATACGATAAGATATGACATGATGTGGTATGACATGTTATGATACGGTAGAGTATGATACGATGTAGTGTGATGATATGTAGTCTGATTATGTCGAAACGTCAGAAAACGGTGTATTTGGAGTAAAAGAATTTTCATTCAAAACTGAGGAGTGCTGGCTGTTAGATTTACAAGACCATATTTGATATATCACCGCTTATATTATATTATATTATATTATGTTATATTATATATACATATATGAAGGCTTAAGCCGAAACACAAAAACATTAATGAATTTCCCCTTACCCACAATGGGTATGACTCTTGACACCAAGGACTTTGAAAGTCCTTCACCATCTCTTTGTGCCGTGATGGCACGGAGGTTACAGTGTAAGCTTTTTGAGCCCGAAAGTTACAAATACGAGACCGGTAGACTCCCACTTCTTGTTAACCTTTTTAAATTTCAACATTGTTTTCTCCGAGCTTGTCATTAACCTGTCACTGATAGTTTGGCCACCAGATCTTTGTTCATTTTTGGATGAAATGTCAGAAGTCACCTCAACACCGTAGCAAGTAAAAGCAGTTAAATGAACATTGCCGAGTTCAATCAGAATGACGAGACCGAGGCTACAATAAGAGCAGTAAAGTTAGAAATGTCAACATCGTTTGGTTCAAACTTTCAAGAGCTAAAATATTTAATATATTTGCACCTCCTTTTCATAACAGATCCATGAGTTTCTCACGCTACAATGACAAACACCATCTCAACCAAATACGTTTATTTAATAAACAAGATTTTGGTTTGAAAATAGGAAAGAAGAGCATAATCTACAAAGCATTGTTACGATATAAGTTGATCTTGTCTGATTTGTCAAAGAATACATGAAAAATGCAACATTTATATTACAGCTTGAATACAGCCACTGAGTAGCACTGTGTTGGTGTAATTGAAGTGGAAGTCCTACTCAAGAAACAAGGAGAGGTTAACAGTGGGAGTTATACTTATTATTGTTACCCTTCCCACTGTGATGCTATCACGAGAGTGGGTGGTCCCTTGTGTTTTGTTGTACTAACATCTTGTGATGGAGAAAGAAGAAACTTTCTTAATAACGTGATACCGTTATTATTGGATGGCGTGAAGATTGACTGTTTCTTTAAATGTTGATTTTATTAGTGACAGTGAGCAGAACTATATCAGAGTCAGAGCATTCCCTTGTGGATTCGGTGTAATGATCAGTATTTCCTAAAGTAGAACGCTTGAAAGGGATTTCTTGCTCTCCATAGTTGGAGAATGTGCCGGTCTCAAAGCAAGCATGCTAGCACATCTTCACTTAAGTACTTTTCCTATCATATTCTTACCCCAAGTCCGAAGGTCACTCTTCTACCAATGTTGCGTAAATTGAATAAACGCTAAAGCAGATATGAGGTACACTCTGACTAATTTCACATCCAAACAGTTAGAAATTTTACGTAGAACCGGTACTCCTGAAACAGGTCATTTCTGAGGAGATATATCGTAGTGAAGTGGTAAAAGTATGTCCCAGACGGAAAATAAATTTATGGTTTCTTTTCGGTGCATTTTCTTCTTAAGATGAGGTTCCCTAATAGGACCTACCACAAACTGATTTTAAGCTGCCACAAATGTCTTTGGGGCACATACAAAGGTCCTTATAGCCCAAGAATGTTGGGTGTAAATGCCGCAACAATTGTTTCATAGGATTCCATTACTATGTGAGTCTTTCCGGCCACAATCAATAAATCTCCACTACATTCATTTTTTAAATATTCGTTGCGGCATTGCTGTTTTTTAGATTTTACACAAAATGGTTGTCAAAGCCATTAGTCTAATTTTGAGTTTTAAAATGCTGGTTTACCACGGTTAGAACAGAAGATATGAGATTAATTCTTATTCACATGCAACCACTTACATCAAACCCGTGGACTCACAATAATATATACATATAAACACATATATCTATCTATTACGAACGGTAGTACACTATCGTTAAACAGTGCTCAATACGTCAAAACACGTAGAGCCTATTAGAGAAGAAACACTTTGCCACCTTGCCGTTGCCACCTTTGCCTTGAAGAGAAAGTAGCTATTGCGGAAGCAAACAAAGAGATTTTACTTAATAAACGTACCGAGCTTGTATTTAAGTGTTGTCACGGGAATAAATTTCTTGTCAGTAAAATCGCAAAGCCCGATTAACACTTTGTATATATAAGCAACGTATAATTAATGAAATCCCATGCGTCTGAAGATCGTCCATCTGGCGTGAAAGTCTGAGTAACGAGTTTGTCGTTTGTCGTCTATTAGTGTTTCTTCTCTTTCTCCCTCTATATACGAATCGCCTTGAAAATTTACGACATTGCGCTAAAACGTAATTAAAAGCTTTTTTTGTCTGACACTCTTCGGAGTATGAATCATCAGAAAGGAAAGTATATGTATATGGCAACCTTTTCCATACGAGACATGTATAGAAACTTGCCAATCAAAAGCAAGAAACGAAAAAACAAAGAGAAAATGAAGAAACAAAACATCATTGGAAGAGTCCAAACGAAAAGACGAACGCTTCTGCCTACAGAGTACTGGTTTTCCACTAATGTAGGCGGACTCCAATACACTTATACACTTACATGAAAGGACGATCTAGCTGCGCCAATTGAATTTCTTTGCCGATGTGAAGCTCGGTATGTAGGTCGCACTTCTCAAAGATTAGGTGACAGGATCAAACAACATGTTCCTGCCACTGTACGCCAAGCATCAGTTCCTCCTAGAGAACAGCTATCTCGCGCTTGCTAAGCGAAAATGATTGCCAAAATATGCGATTCTGTCACAGGCCAACATTTGCTAGAAAATTCAGAATGCGCCAAAATGTATAAGGACGAGAATTCTCGGATAATTGGCACAGCTAGACCGTCCTTTGATCTAAGTCTATTGGAGTCACTCTGCTTGTTAGAACACATCCTGCAAAAACAGAGAGAGGGACAAGTGCCACCAGAGAATAGGCAGTAAAGAAGCATGCTATGCATTTGCTATTATATAATCAATTTATTTGACTTTTCTAGTATACTATCACCTTACCATTTTGTGAAGGCACCGACAGAATTTTAACCGACAGAAGTAAAAGTTTAAAAAGTGCTATCTTCCTGTTTTTTTATCAATACATCAACATGATGGTAAGTAGCAACATATTCTCAAACAATTACTCCATTTCGTTCAGTCTATCCTCTTCCTGAAGAAACCCGGATGATGGACTTAAGAGAATGTTATAGCCGTAGAGATTTAGGTTAGAGTGATCACTGTCTAAGGATTGGCTGAACAACAATACTTCAGTCTAGGGAAACAAAGACGGTAGCACAAGTTGGGCAAGATACTGCTTTTTAACCTTGCATTGAAGTGTTGAGAATGAGAAAAATGACAATAAAGTGGTGTGGACAGGTTAGCTTTGTTCCCAGAGCTTTTTTTAGGTATCTAGAATAATTTTTAACTACTTCAGAATGTCGCAAGAGATCTTGGTCCGACCCCAACCCTAAATAAATCTGACAGCCACAATTCGGCGCTACTTAAACTACGCATGATAGTGTCTTCCTTTAAATTTCTGATAGATTCTATGTACTACAGTGTATTAGGGAAACCTACGTTTGGCAAATTTTCCTCTTACGAATTTCTAGCGGTTTGACTTACGTTGTGCGACCATCTTTGCTAAAAGTTGTCGTGTTTTTTTGTTTCAGCGATCACTCTAGCCTAAAACTCTATGGTTATCACTACCGTTATGTTATTCAAAATATTATTGTTAAGTATTTTTAGCAGAGTAAACTATTGCTTATGTCTACCTGAGTCAAACAATGTTAAGCTATAAGGCATTTCAAAAGATCAACCACATCTTATCTAAAAAAATATAAAAGGAGCAGTGGCTGTTTTGCTTGTCTGCCTCGGAGATAGGTAAAGAATGAGTAAAGCATGAGTTATTATATTTCAACAAATATCAAATAGTAAGATCATTATCGAATGGGACATTAATCGATATCCTATCTCAAACGAGACATCATTCATTAGAACACTCACTCCTTCTTAGAAGTGATTAAGTTATGCACTTAAAATCAATGCATGTGGTTTCGTTGTACGCAGTATGGAATCACTTCTACAAACTGTAGAAAAGATGTCAATGAAATTATGAAGATGGTAAATAGGATTGATCACTTTATTCGTCAACTGCTACAGCGTATTTCTTTAGCGCTTAGCATCACGAGAATATTGGTAAAATTTAAATTCGATTCATTGACCCTAAACACTGCACGTGCTTCATACACGAAAATAATTCTTATCATACCTAAACAAAATGTACGTTCCTTTTTTGATAGTGGTAAGTTGATAAAAACGTATCTACTTCCCTCTTTTCAGCATGGTTATCTTGTCTCTTTTAGGCTGGTGTTTTTATTATTCCTCGTATTTCTTAAGCTTTAAGGATGAACGTTTACATAGGTTCGAATAATTTTACTGCTTTGAGTGAGAATTAATTAAAAGACGACTTTACCCAGGGGTTAACCACGAACCCTAAATAGAATCAATTAAAAGCAAAATACTATACTTTATAACGTTATAACTTACCTAGAGACCAAATCAAGATAAGAAGTGCATGGAGAGGAGACTTGACAAAATTGATGACCTGAAATCGGTCGAATTTAGCAGGAGTGGGATCATATAGAATTTTCACAATTAGACATTTTCTAGAAAGGCAACAATTGGTCTGAACATCGAGCAGAGAAAACCGTAAGTTTTTTGTGTCGAAAGTAGAGATACTTAAATCTAAAGCACGATGAAGATGGTGAACCGCAAAGGAAGAAGAAGTATGAAAAGAAAAGAAAAGAGAAAAAAGAACAATTCGTAAAAGGCTACAAATAAAGGTTATCTAGAATAAATGTGTGGCTAAGTATGGCAGAGGAAGTCCAGGCAACAGAGGATAATGAAAGACGGCGTAATTTTTCTTTAGCATACCACTGTATTACTAACACATGACAAGAAGACGTAGATTTGATTATGAAGTAGCTAGTAGAAGTCTTATGGCAACTTTAAATAGTCAAAGGTCGTATTTAAAAATTATTTTAGATAGGCAGAGCGATGGTTATTAAGAGTTCCAGGACAAAATTCCTTGGGCACTTAAGGCTGCGCCTAATCCGAGATCAAATCTTTGTTAATCAGATCTCTCGTCTTAATCTCGCACTAATCAGTCCTACTAAGAGAAAATTCCCCTTCTTGCTCAACAAATAACTTTGTAAGCCTACAAGATAGTGGCATTAAGAGTCTTTGCGAGCACGCCAAAGAGGAGACTATATTGTTCAATAAGTCACAACTCGATGATGAAGGATATCACATCAGACAGGTCCTCAAAGCAAATGAATATCGTGATTTTATGCTGAAAGCACCTGCTTTCAAGATACGACCCACTGCTCTCCGTCCAACTGACGAACGTATTGTTTCGGGTTCTGTTCCCTACATTTGGGGGGTATCAGAGAAGCTTGAGACCATCTTTAAAAAGCACGGGGTTTGTGTAACACAAAAACCTTTTAACACCCTCAGAGACATTCTCGTACACCCCAAAGACACCACCCCGTTAGTCAAGAAATGTGGGGTCGTATATCGCATTGACTGTGAGGATTGTGACCAGTTCTACATTGGTGAAACGGCACGTAGCCTAGAGACACGGTTAAAAGAACATATGAAAACATTAGGGGCCACCTCCGCCGTCGGCAACCATCTCAGGGCCACGGATCACCACGTATTCCCTGAAAACACTACATCATTAGCCAGGGAACAACAGTACTGGAGAAGGAAGATACGTGAGGCAGTTGGGATCCAACACCACCACCCACCCCTCAACCGTGATAGCGGCTACGACCTCCCAACCATCTACCGACAACTATTCTCGTCAGGTCCCATGGGATATGACGAGGCCAGACGAAAAGAGAACCAGTCGATGAATTAAGGCCTTGAGAGAAGGCCGAAACTGTTCGATCAGTAAACTACTTGCTTCTGAACTATAGTTATTTTTATTTAACTATATTGTACATATCTTGCACTTCTTACGGTATCATATGGTGGAACAGCAGTGTTCTCATTCCACCTTTGGCAATGTATCAAATTTGATTGCTCAAAGATGGACTAAGTACAGTTACAAACCGTATAGCATAATCAATATTTAAAGATGTAGGATATAAGATTACTAACCATGCAAGACCTTCAACTATTAAAAATGTAGTATATTTGAATTCTAACCATGCAAAATGTTCAACGACTGAAAAAGTACCATTTAGATTTCAAACCATGCAACAATTTCAATTTCTGAAGATTTGACATGTTCGATTCACAACCTAGCAACATATTCATATCTTAAAGATCAGGTTTGTTCGGTTCCGGACCAGGTAGCTTATTTGATTGTTAAAGACGTAGTATATTCGAGTCCCAACGATGTAACATGTTCAACGACTAAAGAAGTAGAATTTGACTTTCTCACCATGCAAAATCATCAACTGTTACAAATGTAACATGTTTTATGCCAAACCATCTAACATATTCAATTTTGAAGATTTGACATGTTGAATTCACAACCAAACAATATAATCATATGTTAAACAGTGGCGTAGCGTGCCTTTCATTAGTGGATATTCTCTAGGGGATGGGGGTGGAAGAGGCCAGGGATGAGTTTGGGGGGCCTGCGGCTACGGAATGGGGTATTGCAGCTAAAGGTGGCAGGACTTGGAACTGTTTATAAA
>JANTCA010002216.1:0-11487 GCA_024741275.1 Chironex yamaguchii | reverse complement strand
ATAAATAGATAGATAGATAGATAGATAGATAGATAGATAGATAGATAGATAGATAGATAGATAGATAGATAGATAAAGATATCATTAACATATTACTTCTGTTACGATCATAAACCGTCAAATTATTTCAGTTGTTTGCTCCTTTGGCCAACGTTTTTGACTGGCATTCTTTTAAGAACTGCTAAAAAGAGGACGAAAAGCAGGTTAGTATGGTTATACATAGTAAAGCTCCGTATATAAGCACCCCTTGTATAAACTACTTCTGTATATAAACATCCATAAAGAAGCTCCTCTATAAAGGCTTTCCAAGAGAGGCTTTTGGTGTTCTACAAAAGTTCTGTACTGGCCTATGAAAATTAGAAAGTGACATATTTAGGTCATATTCTGCTGTTTCTCTCAAAGGTGTTCCTCCTTCTTTGACAAAAATTGTAACAGTAATATAGAATCTCGTAGACAGATCATGTCTGTCGGTAGCAGCTCGTTATAACGGGAGACATCGTTGGCACTTAACACGGTAGAGGAGACAGTGTCGTTGTCAGCAGTGCTGCATTCTTCTTAAAGCCATTGTAGTCATTCTTTGATAACAAAATGGACGGAAACTGTCGAGATGTTAAATCATTGCGGAAGAAAGTAACAGCTCACAGTCGTTTTCACCTACTTATAGTAGACGAACGTCTACATTTTGAGGGTCCCTAAAAGGCGCACGAGGTCTTGTAAATTTTGGGTCATTCATCCAGGAATATGATGAAAAATGGTGGTTAACATTGATTGTTTAAGACGACTGATTGCCACGGGGTTAATAGTATGTTAATCTAGAAGGAAAGTAAAAACCGAACTTCTCTCTTACAAAAAAAGTCTACGATGACGCACGTTGCATGTTAGGAACAGAATAAAAACGTCTTGTGCGGCTGCGTTCAAAATCGTTAGTCGAGTTGTGAGGTTTTGGATCAAACTTTAAACTTTCTTGGTCTGCTCGAAAATAGCTTTAATTTTAAATTTAGGAATGTTATCAGAACAAATTTTCCTATTGGACAAAACGTAAAAGCTGTTTTAAGCAAAAGGTTTTTCCTTTGGCACCGATCACCTAGCTTCGTTAGGGCATAGTAACATACAGCATAGCAGAATTTGTAGTGTAAGGCAGGATCGAAAATTGACCAATAAGAAAGAAACGAACCAACGATTGGATGAGACGAAGAAAAAATGTACAAAAGAATGAAAAAACAAAAAGAAAAAGTAGGATGATAAGATAGCTTCGAAAGGAAGAAAAAAAAACACAAAGCGGAACAACTGGAACAACCAGAGCGTAACCACAATTTTTTTCTGCTTTAAGGCTGAATCTATTCTCCCTTATGTAAACCGCCTCGGAAACACCAAGATGAAATTTAGACCTTGCTTTTGCAACAACTGAAAAAAGATCATCTTTATGCTGCGCGGCACAGGATAGACTATTCAAAAGATGCTGTCCTATAGTATTGGTCTAGTTTCGATTTTACCTTACGCCACAAATTCTGCTCATTGTCCGTTCCCATAGTCTGACGAATCTATCTGACGAAAAGTGTCTGACGAAAAGCTTTATAAAAGTCCGTTTTATTTCAAAAAGTTTTTGAAGTTATGAGAAGGTTAACATAAGGCTTGCATACTTGAGTTGGCACCAGGGCATCGTTAATTGAAGATGGTTCGAGAAGAAATTCTGCTCAGTGCTGATAGGTCATGACCGTTATTGTTTGCACTACGCAAACTAACATAATTAGTGATGGGATATTCTCAGCTTGTCAGATGACGAGGCTCTTGTTGGTCGAAACTTTGCGGCATGGACCATTTTCGTCTCATAGGGCAACATAGCAGCAATTTGTGTAATTTACTTGCGATACATTAGTCCCACGGCACTACATACTTTCACTTGGCAATTATATCGAACCCTTAAGCTGAAAATCCCTAATCGACCAGTAAAAAAGATGAGTTTGATTTGACACTTAGGAGGCCACAGATTTGTTTCTGCTCATTACTGCATTCTGTCAACGTGATCCTTAAGCGTTCAGGTGAAATGAGAGTTATGGAAATGGCAGTCTAAACGTTTCTGAGAATTTTACAAATTGTACGCCAGAATAACCACCAATTTCGATATTTTTGCACTTTCTGTTAAGTAGAAGCCCCTCATCTCGGCTAGGCCGTACTGATAAGTCCTCGCCCATAACGACCATTTCACTAGCTTAAAACTGTAAACAAAAGATAATATACAGAATACAGATAGAGGAAGCCAAAGATTATATTACTCAATGGATGACTAAGACAACAGTTGCAACGTGGAGATTCTCGCTTCTGATGTACGAAGATCGTTCAGAGCAGATGAAATGATAATTGGAGACAACAGACACAATTGATAAAAAGATTTAATGTCCAACGATCCACAAGTTTTACTATTCTTGACTTTAAAAGTTACGTTTAAAAGCCTTCAATATCCTACTAATAGTCAGGTCATGGAATGAAATTTCTAACAGATCGTATATTGCTCTCTTTAGAAATCTATTATATTCTGTGGGTTACATACTGTTGACATCAAAACCTCATGTGGTTTTTGGACTTCTCCTTATGAAACATCCGAGGTTATTAATCAGATATTAGAATACTCAGTCTTTCAGTGTAGTGAAATATATACTGTTTGCTATTACCAAGCGGAAACTACTAAATTATCAAACTCCAAACACTTATGCAGACACTTGACATTGGTTACTTGACTGTTACTTCTAACCATCATTTCATAACCACATAACTACCACCAGATAAGACTTCTCAGCACGAGATTATTTCTTTCCCTTTTTACGAAATCAAGGAATCTAGTAGCAAATTGTAAGACATTTAAAAGAAAAGACAAGGAACAAGCCTTTGGAAAACAGCTTAGTATCACTAATTAATTAGATATTAAAATTGTAACATAGCAATTTGCGTATGTTTTTCTACTGTCAAATTTATGGATTGAGATTGATAGAGGAATGACTATGGAAGACAGAGGCTTCTGCTAAGATGTTATAAGGTTAACCCCGGCTGCGGCCTAAAGATGATGATGAAGGATTGTGAGCAAAATATTAAATGACGTACGGCATTGGCCATTTTGTGACGCATTCTCGTCATTTCAGCTTAAGGCTGACACAACAAGCTACCTTGAGGTCACGCTCTTCTTACAAAGTAGCGCCCTTTTGAAAAGTCAAATCCATTCATGCCTCTCATTTTCTAAGAAGTTGTGCATTTTCAGAATAAATTCAAATGTGCAAAATCGAAATTGGTTTTGCTGTTAGCTGACGATGTACGCTCCAAGTATTTTACCCTTGGATTTAGACGAATTAAGAAATCGGTCTTAGAGAATATTGGGGAGGACACGTCCTCTCCCTGACTTTCATGTGGTGCCGTCTGTTAAGACCAGCTGATGTTTATCTTCTTCTAGAAAAAAAGTGTCTTGCTGCTCCCGCACAGAGAAAGATAGGTGACTTTTATTGCCAGCTGATTAGATACAAATGTGCTGCCTTAAAACCTGACACGAATAGGAACTCGTTTAGGACTGCCTTTTAGGTAAACCAGCAATCTCATTTGAACGAGTATGCATCAAGCACCTTTACCTCGACATAATCCGTGTGAAATATGCAAACTAAAATTCTTTCAGTACCCAGTTGAGAACGAGTATTCGCATTGCTTGCAAGGCTATTGGTGAAACACAACCGAAAAAAGCATGTTGTGTAAGATAATACAAGCAAACATGGAAGAAATATTCAAAGGGGGATCTGATTTTAAAATTGCTGTAAATTGCTGAAAACAAAGCCATTTGACAAAGATTATGGACAAATACTTCCATTATTACTGAAGTCGATTCACTCAAACCTTATGAAAAAGACAGATTGCTTTGTTTAATCACATCATATATCTCAAATTTCGGTGCCGGCAGTCTGTTCCTATTATACAACAGACTGCTTTTAATCCAAAATTACAAGAAATATATCTAAGTTCCAGGTTTCATAGAGTAACTGCTAGTGAGTGACGTCCGTCCATTAAAAGCATGCATTTCATACTTGAATAAATGGTCAAAAACGATGGAGACAGAATTCTATGTACAAAATTGTATTTGGATAATACTTTATTGTGTCGGGATAAACCTACAAAGTTTTTGCCCTCACGTTTCTTAGTCATTGCTTTTTCAAACGAAAATAAGTCGGTTACCATCTCAACTTATAATTAGAATTTGTTGCCTTTCACGACTACAAAAGTTTATCTAAATGGATTTAGCGTATTATCGACGTTGTGAATGTGCAAAAATCAATAACCAGGATGCAGGAAAGCAGGATTTAGGGTTCATTTACTTTCCATCGTATTGCCATGTTTCTCCAGTTGTCTTTGCAAATTCTACATAGGTAGACCACAGTCTACATACACTACACACTTTTCTCGGTAGATTATTAAATCAAAGTATCAAACAATATCCTTGGTGAAACAGAATCCTTTGGTACTTAATGTGAATAATATGAGGGTAGCCTACACCGTCGTTTTCCGTGAAATTGAAGGCTCAAAATAGGATAGTAATCAAAAATTTGAATGATTTCCTATAACTGCCTTTGAATTCTACTGTCCCAAAATTTTAGTAACCTCTAGTGGAGATCGTATTGATAACGAAGATGTTTATTCAACTGATCTTGAGCTTCAAACTGTCTACATCTTTTACAGCATTTTGAGCAACCCGATTATTCAACTTTGATAATGTTTACTTGAACTAGTTGCCTGTTGGCACTTCAACCAGGCTTATTCAAGGCTTGACGAAACAAAGCTATACTACTGACGTCAGAACAGTACAATTTCCTATGGACCCCAACATTGAGCCTCAAACCCAAACTCCTGTTGCAAAGGAGACAACAACTCTGATAACCATACCACCTACCGTCATTACAATAAAAGCTCTTTTCCGAATCCTCATTTGGCTCCCGAAAGCAGTTCTTGATTTACAAGATTACGTCAACCCTGGCATAGCTCGCAATTGTTCACATTTCAGGCCTCTTTGGTTTGCTTTTGTGATTTAAAATTCATTCAGAACACGTTTGTATTCTGCTGTGGAAAGCTCTGTAGACATAGTTTGCTGAGACGTATTGGAGTAATCAAATACAAAGTATCAAGACACTGCTCTTTTGAACCTTTTGTTGAGTCAGAGCTCTCGTAGCTCGGGTGCAATTTGTAAACCCTAAGTGTAACACAAAATTTATATCTGAAAACTAAATTAGTCAACATCTCGACTTCAGCTCTGGCACCAGTGATTGAGGAAGGGCTTTTAGTGTTAATAGAAGACATGACTATAAACAGCGCGTAGAAATATTTGGATGCTGCTGGCACATACTAGAGACGGAGAAATGCCATAAGATTTAGTGAAAAGAAAGAAAACATTGTCGAAGCTAGAGAAAATCGTAGTATTCTGCCCCATATCAATCTAATAAAAACAAAGTTAAACTAAAGGTATCTAAATATGATTTCTTTGGCATAACTCGTATCAGCTAAAAAGAAAAAGAAACCTGATGCTCACTACCAATTAGATTAACAAGCAAGACTCAGTTACGTTTGATAACTTTTCGATTGTTATGATATCTACTTCAAAGATCATACAAGAATAATCTCTATCAGGTCCTCGTTCAGGCATACTTGTACAAATAGCTCACTAGAATACCTCTTCAAGGCTGATGTAAGCATGACAATGAATCTTGATGGTAAAAGCAAAGGGAGCGTGGACGGAAATGTGCCTAAAATCACATTGCAAACATGGAAATCGACATTTACATGGTAAGCTCAAAAGCAATACTTTACAGGGACTGGATATCAGTTCACCTTTCAGTCGAGTGTGAATGAAGCTTATTCAACCACTTTTGTCGCCATTGTAAGAAGTCGGGGGCCTGTTTAGTGTTGTGTTCACGATGTTACATAACATCATTTGATATTGTCTTCAGCCCATAATGTGACTCTGGTATACTTCGGTGTTCTCTGTAACTGTTAAACGAGGTCGTTTGAAGTTAATTGTGGGTTTGTACATGATATGGTTTTCATAACACAGCTATATCGCATGGATAAATTCGCCACAGCGACAGGGTTAAGTGACGAGAGGACTGAAGAAGTTGCCAACCCACAATACAATCTGAGCACGAAGATTAAAAGATTGCTATTGAAAATGGGAGGAGATTGGAAACCGTGATTTAAGCATAAGGCAGGTCAAAAATTTGATCAGGTCTTATCAGGTCGTTTCCATCATCTTAGGCTGGGCAAAAACAAAGCCGAAATGTCAGTAGAATGATGACTTTATGCTCCTTGAGCATCTTAGGAGCTAGCATAAGATGGGCCAGTTACAAGAGGCTGGTTAAGCGTCTAGACGTACAGAATAAAGCTGTGTTTATTTTGCATGGCAATTGCGTCTGGTCTATTGATTGCTGTACAGTCATAGTTCGTGTTTTATTACAGAGCATCAGACCTTGTCCACTAAATTAGGTTTCATCTGGTCTTTGACACTTCTTAACTTTTCAGCGACCTTATCGAAAACGAACCTGAGCGCCAGGTCAAGATGACCTGGTCAGTGCGAATGGTTGTTCGGGGGCATAGTTTACATCAACAAAGGCTGAGGGAATACCATATGCCCGACACGATATGTCTATCAATGCTTACAACAAATAACTTGATCCTTTTCATGAACAAGTAATGTATATGCAATCGAAGATATTTTTATTTATATCACTGAATAATTACCTAACTTTAATGCATTTTCTTCTCAGCAAATATATATCTTAGAATAACCTTTACTGTATTAGCTCAAAGTAAATGAGACTATGAAGCTGTATGGAGCAAGCAATAATAAATGCCAGGTAAAAGTATATAAGTCAGTCCTGGATTATGGAAGCAGACAAAGTTCTAGTGACCAGCCACCCGAACATGAAACCCGGGTCTTGCGACGTCAAAGCCCATCTCTTCACTGCTAAGCTGAAGCGGCGCAACATATATGCTTCAAAGATTTCAACAAATATGCTTCAAAGATTTCAACCCATATAACTATGAACATCAATGCTAAATAAGGTTATCTATGTCTTGGCATAGATGCTTACAAGCGGTATTCTCTGTTAGTTTGTTGCGGACTGAGGTTTCTCCGATTACAAACCGGTGTCTCCCTTTCCTGCTGTGTGAAAGAACGACAAACCTTACAACTCCATTTCATCTATTTCTTGTCCTAGCTGACCCCGTCATGCTCATACTCTGTTTATTTATGCTGAAATCCTTTTTTATCCAAAGGCTGAGAACTTGAGGAGGGCCCTTTCTGATATGCATAGCTGCAAACTAATTAAGAGCAGGAAGCAATCAGTATTCCAACGGAAACCGATTGTCGTAGAAAACCCTCTGTACAGAACCCAATACCACGTTATTAAAGTACTTAATACATCAATGCTGATATCGTTTAGCAAACGTTTCGCTAGCAGTCCATCACACAGTCAGTAAAATTTATCTGGTGACGCTCTTGAAACAGCTATGTTTCTTTTGGATTTCCTTGGAATAATCTTGATGTTTTCTGTTGCAATTAAGTAGTGGCGCAGTAAAGTCAAGAACATGAATGTGGTTAAACCAATTTTCCTATTTTATCTTCGCTTGTGTTGCTCTCTGGTTTTGAACTCATTTTTCACTTTGCAAAACATGGAATAGTCTTGGCATTGTTGAAAGCCTATTAATGATTTTGCTATATGCATTTGTGTGTTACTTCTAGTATGTTGTGTGTTATTTCTAGTATTCTACGATTAATGCTGTCTCGTTAAACTTATTATCTTTGATGTTTACGAGTTGTGTTGTCGGCGTCAGCTTTGTGTTGTTTGATTCTGAAGACCAACTTTCTTCCAGTTTCCCCACATGTTTGGTCAAGCAGTATGTACATTTTTTTGTGCGTGGACTTTCCAGTTGTTCTGGGGGCTTTTTGTGTACAGAAACTCGAGTTATTATTTGTGCTGTTATTTGACACGCAAATGTGACCATACACATTCTTGGAAGATGGATGCTGCAAATCCCACGTATCTATTGCTGTTGAAATATCGATTATTGACTGTAACTTTGCTGTCGGGAAGACGCAAAGACGGTTACAAAGTATAGAAAAAGATTTTAAATAATGAAGATCCGTGAAGATTGGAAGGCAAAGGGCAAGTATCATTTTGTCAAGAGCTCAGAATGCACGATGCAGGTTATTATTTCCAGGTGAGCAAGCTTTGGTACCACGATATTAAGACTGAGAAGTTTGGAATGAGAAGCGTTGGTTTTCTCAGGTAACTCAAAATGTTCATACTCTTAAAGTATAAAGTAGTAACAATTGTTTTGATATTACCTGAGAGCAACTTTTCTTCAGCGATGATTTTTCTTTCTGCTGTCGTTTCTACTGCTATTGTTGAGGCCATGGATGTCCCGTGACACTCTTCCAAACATTTAATTGGTTTGCGCCTTTTTTCGACAGAAAAAGTTGAATCCATTCGAGCACGCTTTTTCGCTGATGCAAACAGTCACCACGAAAGAGCTCATGCGTGGTTATTGAAGGACGCATGCGTATGCTTGAAAAAAATTCGCTTTGCGCGAAAAAATTCGCCTAGTGGAAATCAAGCTTAATCAGGCCTAATAAAAATCAAATTTACCACGAATTTGGCATTATGACCACTCACGCGCTGATTGGCTGACTTTGAAATATACACATGAGATACTCTATAAAACTGAAAATAAACCGCGAAATTTAAAATCCTACAACTTACCCACATCAATGACAAATTGTTTGCTACTAATAACACATTTTAACATCTTAAATTACAACACAAACATGACATATCATGTCATTCCCATATTCCTTGGACCGTTAGGGCACTTTGATGACTGCATGGTTCTCCACTATTTCTTTCGATCCATGACCTCTCTGACACAAGTCACGATAGTCTTTACAGTCTACTCTGCCATGTTGGTTAACCACGGTACCTCTGGTCTACCTTTGATACGTTTCCCTTTTGCTTGACCATGCATGATTCTATGTGAAAAAGTACCTGGTCTTCTTGTAACGTATCCAAACAATTACAGTTTCCTTCAATGTGAAATCTCTATGACCGGTTCATATGCTCCTCCAATTAGCTTTCGGATTCGTTGTTCAACTACCTCTTTGGTAAAGTGATCTTTTCAAGTTATTCCTACAAGTAGTGTAAAACATAGCATCTCAAAAGCAATGATACGGTTTGTAGCTTTAACATTGCAGGTCCATGTTTCACATCTGCACAATGAAATTGAGATCATCAGTGATCTTAATAATTTGATCTTAATCTGGAAAGAGATATTTGGTCTTCCATATCTTGTTAAGCTTAGCAAGCTGCGCAGTTGCCCTAGCTATCCTTTTCCTGATTTCAGTGTCTGACATTACATCTCCATTGATGAGAGAGCCGACATATTGAAAGCTATTCACCTCTTCCAGGTTTTTATCATCAATTTTGACACTTTCTTCTGTTCTGCCTCCACTCTATATAGAAATGACTATAACTTTTTCCTTTGTCGATTTCCATGCCATAGCTTCTGCCAACATTATCCAAGCGAGTTGTTAGTTCAATAAGCTCCTCCCCGAATCCTGCAATCAAGTCGATGTCATCCGCAAATTGCAAGTTTGATATCTTTGTTCCATTTACAACAACAAAACCATTGTAGTTCCGGAGAGCCTTCATCATTACTTGCTCGTAAAAGATATTAAAAAGGCGTGGAGACAAAATACATCCCTTTGGTACACCAACTATCGTTTTGAACCATTCAAAAGTGTTATTGTCGAGGAAGACTGGATTACTTTTCTTTTCCTACAATGCTTCGATAACTTTTACAAGTTTATGTCCAACGTCATGTTTTCTCAGTATTTTCCATAATGCTTTCCTCCCTACTCGATCATAAGCCTTTTTGAAATCAATGAAGTTTTGGCGAATTTCTATTTGATAACCTCTGCACTTTTCTCCCAGAATCCTTACATTCCCGGTTTTGCTCAACAGTACTATGACTTGTTCGAAAACCAGCTTGTTCCTCGCCAAGAAAGTTTTCAGCTGCTTTCGCCATTCCGTTCGTAATCACTTGTAGGAGGACTGTATTAGAATGGCTTATCAAACTGATTGTTCTGTAGTTGTTGCAAAGTTTCCTTTCTTTGGCAGTAGAATAATTAAAGTTTTTGCCCACTGCGTGGGCTATTCTCCCTTTTTCCAGACTGTGTTGCATTTTTTGTGCAATACATTAATAGTGGTATTACTTTCACTTTTTAGGAGTTCTGATGGAATATTGTCAAAGCCTGGTGCTTGCCCATTTTTCAATCTGCTCCGTGTTTCTTTAACTTCACTTTGCAAAATGTCTGGTTCTGGTTTTCTTGTTTCTCGAGTACCATAATTCAGGTTTGCGAGTATATTCTGATTAATTTCAATGGGGAAGTTGTAGAAATCAGTGATAAATTCAGTTAATCTTTCCAGAATTTTTCGTCATTCGGTTAATAGATTTCCATTGTTTTGGCAATGCTGCTTCCTGGAGCGTGGGGAATGTACAGTCTAAATGCAGAGTAACTTTACAGACAGCTTTCGTGGTAGTAAATCACAAAATCGAGAGGAAAGCGAGAGTGCTATTTGCCTTAAGAAGTCATTTATCGCTGCTAAAACTGCACAAGAGTTAAGACTGGGCCATAGTAGAAGGAAAAAATTGAGAATCCGAACATTTGGAATGACAAAAGCTGATTACAAAGATAGGAAAGTTGTGAAATTTAGTTTAGCATATGTAAAAGTAGGAAAGAGTGTAGTAATTGAATGTTATATTGTACTTGGAATTGCAAACATTGTCAATTCTGAGATAGTCAAAGGAGATTGTAACCATCAGGGTTTTTTTGCAAATGTAGACATGAACAAAGAGTACCTAGATTGTCTTGTCTTGATCGGGATGAACGTCCTTTGGGAAATTAGAATGCTGAGACAATCAGGGGAGAGCACTGGAGCAGACAGATTAGGTTTGTTATCTTCCACACCGAGCACATGAGGGAGGCCTTTGCCCAGCAGTGGGATCTCAATGGGCTTGGATAGATAGATAGATAGACACCGAGCAGTACTGGCAGAGGAAGCAGAGACTACTAAGGTCAGGGTGATAATTGATGCTTCTTGTAAGAAATCAAAGAATGGAACATCCCTAAATGATTTTCTGCATGTGGGGCCAATACTTACCCCACTGACTTTTGAAATATTGTTAATGTTTTGAGCAAACAAGGTTTGATTAATTGCAGACGTCGAAAAGGCATTTTTCAACATTGAAACTTATTAAAGTAAACGTGACTGTTTACAATTTCTCAGGATTAATGATATACATTCCCATGATCCAGAGATTCATGTTTCTAGATATTGTTATGTATCTGCCTTCCGACCCCGAAGGCATGTTTTGCTCCTTGGAACACACCCTAGTTCCGTTTTGTTGTCA
>JANTCA010002214.1:0-32121 GCA_024741275.1 Chironex yamaguchii | reverse complement strand
GGCGTACAGTGGCTGGAACATGTTGTTTGATCCTGTCACCCAATCTTTGAGAAGTGCGACCTACATACGGAGCTTCACATCAGCACAAAAATTCATATACTACTAAGCTTTTTTGTGTGGTAGGTACACAATCCCTGTGAATGGATGGCAAGATCTTTCTAGTCTGAGGAGTGTCAGACGAAAAAAGCTTTTAAGTATGATTTTAGCGCAATGTCGCAAATTTTCAAGGATACTTATATTCTCTATTGTACACCTATTCGTATTCCGTGTTCTTTTTAGGGGCCTTAAGTTCATAGAAAAGAGTGATCTTAAACCACAGATTGTAAGTGGTGAAGGAAAGAGAGCAAGACTTCTTGATACGATTGGAACAACTCGAGGCTTTGGTGATCACGATTTGGAAGTACCTTACAACATAGGGATGAAAATCAAGCCTTTTATGTCATGTCAACCAGAGGTATGAGCAAAAAGGAGGTTGTTGGGCCTCATTATGAAGAACTGTTTAATACTGATTGTGCCAGTACAAAGAACTGTTATAGAAATATCTGATATAAGATGTTGTGTGTGTTCTTTTTCCAAATGACATATTATTAAACCAATGAAGTCAACACTTGATTAAATGCCTTTTTGATCATCTGCTCGATCCTATGTGTTCCACGATAAAACATTGCAGTATAAGCACAACAGTACTGCATTGAAATTCTATCTACGCCATTTTATTTGACTCCAGTGAAATGTATGAATGTATCTTGCTATAATATACTTTCTTGGAAGTGCACAACACCATTGACTACTACACTGTACTATGCTAGACTACGCCACAGTACAAAACACCAAACTGCACTAGTCTACATTCGACGACATAAAGCACAGCATGGAATTGATAACTTTGCCACCCGATCCGAAGAGAACGATCCGTTCGCCGATTCACGAATTTTCGATCACAGGTAAAGTTACAAATTTTGTATTTCATTGGCTATATAATAGCCACATGGCACCACATTTTTGAATTATTTGCACTATATTACATGGCATTACACTACTTTACACTACTCAATACTACGCTTTACTACACTACAGTACTCTTTATTGAACTAGACTGACATCGACTATACTATTCCGTGTTGTATAATGTGTTACCTTCCTGTACATCAGTTTGCTGTTGTAATCCAACACAAACACGTTTTACAAACAGTGTTGGTATTGCTTGGTGCTCTTTTATTTTTCGTTTCTAGGTCGAGGTTTATGATCTTGAAACAAATTCGTTTACCGACAATGATGTCTTAGTTATGGCATCTGATGGACTTTGGGAAAGATTTTCAAATGACGATGTAAGTGAAAATCCTCTGTCTATGATGGTCAAGTTTTGAGTATTTTAATATAACGTCCAAAGGTAGTGACGGGTGCTTGCTATATTTGCTTATTTACATTTGTTTTTCTTTCTTTCTTTTCTAATTCAGTAGCCGCTTTGGATTATGTCATATCTTATACAGCACAATCTCATGCAAATACAAGACAGAACTGTAACATCGCATAACCAGCGACCAGGCCAGGGTAAATAAAGTGGTTGGAGGGAGAGAGGACTTGAAGCGTCTCAGAGCTCCTCTCCCGTTAAAGTTTTGGGGCCATGCCTTGCCATTCGCTTAGATTGCATCCCCAATATCATGTTTGCCACTAGCGATAAGAAACTTTGATAGTTTTTGACAGTTATTCTATAAACAGAGCGCTGAAGGAATCCTGCGGACTATCTTTCGCCAAAAGTGGGAGCAATTGCCCCAACATACCCCCTCCCCCGTCATGTCATTGCGCATAATTTATGACTAATATCTCATAATTCGATTATTCACGATTAAGCAGTGTTGTATATTGGTCTGTTCACATGGAAACTAAGTCATGCAGTGATCAAGGCTTGCCTTTACCCCATCTATTAAAAAGTGAAATTTACAAGTGAATTTACATGCTATTGAATTTTATATTTTAAATTATTTCATCTTCAGTTTTGAAGCCCTGTTGGTCTTTATTTGTCCGACACATTGTTCAACGCTTGAAGGCGAAGGGTGTGGAGCTAGTTAAAAAACATGGTGTCTTTTGCGAGTTTGGCAATCTTTGTTTTGTTGTGATTTTTTTTTATTTTCGTTTATGCCATCTATTATTTGTTTCTCCTTTCTATTTTAGGTTTGTAATATATTGAAAGATAAGCTGCATTCTCAGAGTGACTCGAGAAGGTAGATGTTGTTTGCTTCATAGTTCATAGCTGTTTATTGCCTCATGTTCAGAGAATAAACATAGCAATTTATATCTGGAACTGGCTATGAAATGTGTCATTTACTCACTCAATTAAAATGGTGTTGATGTCAAGATGTAGAAGATCTCTTTTTATGAAAGAAAGAAATATCTATGGCTGTGAATGACAAGTTCTGAGTTTAAGAGAACATGAATTTGACATTTTACAAGCTTTCCTATAGCTGACAGTGTTTGAAATAGGGTGGAATCTTATCAAGAAAGCATGGCTTGGGATCCTCACCCCGAAGCTATAATCATTCGCATTTCATTGAACTTCGCCTGTCAACATAAAGTCTGGAGAGATTTGTGAATATTCTTTGCACAAGAGCCTGCCAAAACAAAAGCGTCGTTGAAAATGTTAACCTTACCCGTCTTCTTCTTCAAGTGCCATGTCCCACAAGGACGTTGGCTATCATGGACTTCCACCTTTTCCTATCTTTTGTAGTCATTAACAGCTTTTGCTCTGTAACATTCATCCATCTGCTTAGGCTGGATATGTAAGTTAATCTTTGCCTTCCTCTGCTTCGCTTTCCGCTGATCATACCTGTAACACTAAGATGCTCTAGCTCCTCCTTTCTCATTACGTGTCCTAGAAATTCTAGTTGCCTTTTTCGAATTGCTTTTAGAAGACAACGCACTGTTCCTGCTCTCTGCAGCACTTGGTCATTTTTCCTTCTCTCTGTCCAAGATATTCTCATCCTCCTCCCAAGAAACCACAACTCTGCTGCTTCAACTCGCTTTTTCATTCCTAGTGATATTGTCCAGCATTCACTGCCATATGTAAGAATGGAGAACACATAACAATTAAGCATTCTCATCTTAGTTGGCATGGAAATTTTGCTGCTCTTCATTATGCTTCCAAGCTTTTCAAACGCACCTTTTGCCATTCCAATTCGTACCAGCATCCTGAACAAACCCAAACTGTTATTTTCCTATCTCTGGTTTTATCGTACTTCTTGCTCTCATCATCAAAATTCGCAGAAGAATTTTTGTCAGGTGGCTTATTGAACTTATCGTTCTATGCAGTTCACATTCGATTGCTCCAGGTTTCTTTGGTAGAGCTATGAAGATCGATTTACTAAGATCTTCTGGGATTACTCCGTTGTCATACATCTCGTTCAGAACTTCAGTGAGTTTCTCAATGCCAAAGTCTTCTAGTGCAACTATCATCTCTGTTACAACTTCGTCAGGTCCTGCAGCCTTATTCTTCTTCATCTTACTAAGTGCTGCCCTCACTTCTGATGTTAAGATCTCCGGTCCCTCCATTGACTTTTTTATCACTGGTTTGTTGCCTCTGTTGTCTGCAAAGAGATCATTGATGTATTCGTACCCGTCACAATAAGAAATAAACGTTCGTATTACTTAGGGCATATTGTAGGAAATTGGTGATTCGAGTGAATTGTGCTGAGAATGCATTGAATGTACAACTTATTAACTTTCATATGACATTAATTGGTCCCTTGTCATTTTTTTATCGATCAGTTATAAACACCATTGCAAAAACACGTACCGATGACGTGACAAGCCCAAGGCAGTTATGTAATTATCGAACAATTGGTCCCAAGGAGAATTAGATATGTTAGTAACAAGAAAAAATAAATAGCAACTAATGTATGAAAAACATTTACGTTACCAAAATACGTTTAGCGGAGTTTTGATTAGTGAGTTATGTGAAGTGTACATGAAACAAAGCAAAACAAGATTGTCTATTTGATCAATTGATAATGATGATTTTATGCAAAGTTTCATGAGACATGAAAGACCTTTGATACCGTGTACCAAGAAGAAGTAAACTCTTTAGATTCCAATTTTTAGCAATAAATCTGGTTTGGAACTTACGGTAGGGTTTCAAAATACAGTTATAGTTTTCTTTGTGTCTTTTGGTGGCATTAATCACGTAGTATCAGAGTGTTGAGGTTGTGGAGTTGAAAGGGACTGCAATTGTAGAGCACGAGTCGTCATTTTAATGTTATATTGTACGTAATGGCACAAACTGAACCCGTCTCAGCAAACTTGACAAGCATGCAGTATCAATAATTACGGTCTAGTATTTGAACACTGATACGACTCGATCTTCCTTATACATACATATATGTGTCTTGTTGAATAAAATGTTAAAGTGAAGAGACGACAAATCTACAAGTTTATCCCTACAACCTTGATTAGCTCACTCTTCGGATGATTATTCTGGAAGATTACAAATTCGCTAAAGGTGACTTAATAAATGTCACACTGTTTTTATTGGCTTTATTGTGGCAGCGACATCATCAAATTGCATTGAGACAATATCATCAACATCATAGTAAATCAAAGTGTGTCGATTGGTTTCTAATATTATACTTCTTTCTTATATGTATAAAACAATATGGAGAGATATCTATGAATTTTTAAAATAGGAAAACATTCTTCCTTGTCAACGAAGCTTAATGTATGCATCGTAAAGGAGTTTAAACGACAAACTACAGCACTGAAAGCAGCATGTATTAGCATTTTTATTGTTATAATTCTTACCCAGCATTTCCATTTATAGATGCTACTCAGTTGAGTGGTCCATCGTGGCCCCAATAGCAAATCCTCGGGGATTTGAGTCCATTTTGGAAAGATGGGAGTAAGTGTTGAGACCCCCTGTGTGAAATCAGACCCAAGTCAGACCCAAAGGAATCACGTGGTGTCTCTACGTCAAGAGGAAGATCACATTTGTGCTTACTGGGATAAGTAGTTCCACAGTGATTGTAAACAGTACGGGGCTGGCCTATCATGTGTAAAGGTTTTGGTGTGATTCCATCGAAGCTGTCTTTCTTTTGCAATGCAAGCACCCTATTACCAAGTATTACAAAGCTATAAGCTTCTAGAGGCGATGGAATTATTGCTGTGGGCCGGTTTGGATTTGAACTAGGGACAAATGACTGCAAACCTGACGCCTCCTCTTTCTACCATAACATCGGATTGGCACAGACAGGTGTTTAGCAGAAGTGTCAGGATTGTGGCAGGAGACACTGGTTACAAACCCCATGTGGTGTGCCACTTAATTTTATATCGATCTTTTAGTCCTATTAGTGGCATTGAGGTAATAACTATTGCTGTATCCCTGGTTGGGTGATAAAGTCAGTGAGAGAGCCCTTAATGTTGAATGCCGACCAGATCATCCATCGTTTTGTGAATCTTAAGCAATCCGTCTACTTGTTGATACAGACAACTGAGCCGAATCTGTTTGTGTTTTTTTGTTTGTTTCAAGTAATCCACTTCATCGCTATTTCTGTTTTCTTTCAAAGGTACATTGTCGCTGCCCAGGCCCTTGTAGATGAAGTCAAGGGCACAATGAGTGAAAGAGGTTGGCGTAGCCGTAATGGTGAACTGGCTTCTTATGATGACATTTCTGTCTTCGTTATTCCGCTGAAAAAGTATTGGAGTTTTCTCCACTCCGCAAGGTTACATCATCCGCAAAGAGAACTGTCTGTGGACTCTGTAGGAGGATTATCGCAAGATAGTGGCCGCTCTTTATCGCCCGTTGTTATTGACTCATCCCATCTATCACAAGACACCAACCAAGGGGAGTTAGCACCTGTAGAGATCGAAATCAATGAGAATAAAGGAATTCATGCTGAATAGGGGTAGTTGATGCAAATCCATTGAACTTGTACAGATCAAATGCATTAAAATGATTGATCTGCAATTGAAAGTCTTGGTAAAGTAAAATAAGACACAGATATGTGAACTATTTTGCTGTTTTGAGTGTTTATTCTTTTATCCGAGAACATCAGAAAGGTTCTCTTACTTTAGAACTGGGTCTTTAATATATCACGGGATGTGAACATACACATCGCTAAGAAAGTATGTTGCTTTTGGCTTGTAGTTATTTCTTTCTGTCTTGCAACTGTGTCGTCAGGGCGAGTATTGATTGGCGCATAATATCAGCAATAAGAAGGATGCTACAAGCTAAAATATTTAATTACAAGTTACAAATAGCTTTACCATCAATTGACAATTTCGGACGGCCAAGCTGAGTATTTCGAAGCGCGTAATCCTCGATATCTTTTTTTTTCTGTGACAGAATGAAAGGGTATTGAAACAAGTTTGGTGTTTGGCGTAAATTTTTTTTACTTATTCAATAGTATTTTCGTGCATAACCAAATTATTCTAAAAATGTCCCTTAATCAAAGCGAAACCATGACTCATAGGCAGTTTAATCTTTGATGATATTGGAATAAAGACGCCTTGTTATTACAGGAAAGAAATGGTACAAGGTGATGGTCAAAATTATATTTCTATCTCACTTCACGCCCTCGTGTATCAAAGTCGGTGCTATCCGAAGCAGAGTGAAGCGAATTGCATTTCAAAAAGAAGCTGTTAGTAAGCATAAAACTGTATTTGCCTTTGCCAAGTTGTCAACATCGCCTTTTAAGCAGAAGAAGGTAAGATTGGTCTTATGCAGTAAACAAAAGTAAAGTTTTGATTGTCGACATGAGGATCGCGAGGTCTGGGTTTGAAGCTCCAATTGTCACATGATATTTTCAATTCTGTTGGCGTTTTTGCCTTTCAAATTTTGTGAATGACGTTGCCTTTTTATCAAAAACATACTGTTGATGGTCAGTTTGACATAATTGTTGCGAAAGTTTGGTTGCTTAGCAGTACTCTCTTTGACACATAAGCCGTTAATTGAGTCACCGTAAAGAATGTAACGTTAATTGGTCTTAATTGACTACTTTATCAAAATAACGAGTTGCTTCACTTGAAACTTAATGGGTGAGTGCGTGGGCACTCATAAAACATACGTTTTTCTCTCAGAACGTCTGTCCACCTTGAAAATGATAAGAGCTATTCTGTGCAAGCCGATTCATGTGTTGTCGTACTCAAAGTGATCTGGTTTTTTTGGTTTTGATAAACGAATGTGGCTGTTTGTATTCTAACATTTCATAATTTGGATGTGATGGTATCATTTTGTGATATAACTGAGGAAAGGTGAAGCACAATCTTAAGTATCACAATGTCAGATTTACCATTTGATTCTGAGTCTGAACCTAAGCTCAGTAAGCGAACTTGGAAATATGTCAATAATGTGAACAGAATGCATACGCGCAAGTTAGATAACACATATCGGAAACTTGAAAATCGTTGCAATTCTGTAAGGATTTCTTCCGATGCAACATCAAGAATATTTTTGAAAAATGTCACCAGAAAGCTACCCGAAATCAAATGCGTTGCGACGTCTCGAAATGCGGGGTACAATCGATTTGGCAACACAATATTGAATTCTTTTCCAAAGACTGCAGATGAAACTAAAGCAAGGCGACCAAAAGTGTTTATTTCTTCCTATAACGACAGTGACTACAGACCATTTCAGTCGGAATGCCCAGTTGAGGAGATAAAAGATAATTTTATCGAGACAAAAGGGAATCTGCCTTGGAGTGAGGAAGCAACAGACAAGTTTTATGGCCACAAAAATACAGATGAAATGAAATTTCATTTGGACGTACACCATGGCGAACGGAAAGTAAGCTTAAGTCAAGTTGACCATA
This sequence comes from Chironex yamaguchii, assembly GCA_024741275.1. Taxonomy (NCBI): domain Eukaryota; kingdom Metazoa; phylum Cnidaria; class Cubozoa; order Chirodropida; family Chirodropidae; genus Chironex; species Chironex yamaguchii. Next base: position 24,325 of record JANTCA010002214.1, on the reverse strand, counting down.
GTACACGAACAAAATTAAGTCCTTGTCCACAGAGATCAAGTTTTTCATTGAGCAGGTCCGAGTCAGACATCGCACGAAAGCGAGCGGTAACCTGGGACAGTTTCGCTACAACAAGAACAGACTTTCTTCATGTGGGAGACTTGAAACCACTAACGAGAACGCGCTCTCGAAGTTTTGGAGAGGTTTATCCGAGAAAAAGCGAGGAACAACACACAAAAGAACAAAAACTGTTAAATCGAAAGGTATCTTCAGATAAGATAGCCGCAGATGTTAGTTCGTTATTAGAAAATATGAACACAGTCTCTCTACGTGATGAGTTCATAAGAAAGGATCCCGCTGGAATGAAGAGTAATGAGGAAAACCTCATTGAATAATCTGAATAGACTTATCATAATATGAAAACATCAAGTCGTAAACATAGTCGGAATGAGGACCTAATTAAACCAAACACAGTCTTTAGCTTACTTATAAGAAGTAAATTTATATATGTGTATATATTTTTATATATATCATTGCATGCACATTTTAATATGTGACTTTTCATCGTGTTGTTATTCTCGCATTGCCAAAATTACAGATATATTGTAAGAAAAGTAAGTACGGTCGTTTCTTGTATTGATGCTGCAGCTTTGCCATTCTGTTGGAAAATTAATTGTGTCTACTATCTTAATTACTGTGTTTCTTGGTAAATCATTATTTTTCATAGGTTTCTTGGTCATGGTGTACTTCACATGCAAAGTCTTGGAGGTTTTTTAACTCTTTGTAAAGAACTTTTTGTGAAAGGAATAAACGGAGTTATACAAATCGGTTGAGTGTGAACATGTTAGTGACGCTACAATTTTACCACAATGCTTTTGGATTAGTGGAAATTCGATTGTTTTGCGAGTGCAGCCCATCATCCCACCATGAGGAGAACCAATTGGCATTAATGGAGTGGAGTATGTCATATCATCATTGGAAGAATCCCTCAGGATCAATGGCAGTGGCGCCTTGTGGGGTTTTCTGTTAGGGGGGGGGGCTAATTTCAGATTTTCTTGTGACCCAATATAGTTACGCCCCTATTTCGTATTAGACATGTTATATGAGAACAAAAATGTAACTTTTAGGTCTGTGTTGCTCAGGAACCTAGGCATTTAGTAAATCTTCGATAAGAAATATTTACTTTATGAAAACAGAAGTTACAAAAGCAAGGTTACAGCAAATGTCGTATCATAAGAGCAATACTTGACCGTGAGTTCGCCACCGGTGCGCTTTAATGTTGTTTTGATATTTTGTCTCTGTACAACAATATTATAAAATTTATCAAAATCGTGCTCTGTCCAGCAGCCTTTGCGTCTCCAATATTCGTTGATGGACTCTGCACCTCTAGTTTCGGTGCATTGTTTTAGTTTTCAAACGACGTTCACGGCGTTGGGTCGTCGCTTTGGTATTTTGGGTTTTTTGTGAGGTTTTACGCGATCTCCAATGCAACACAAAGATAAATTAAATGTTGAAGGAACGGAATGTCTTACTATAAACGCTGCCTTAACTGGAATGCGTCCTTTTGCCTGCAACAGAAATATTAACATGGCGGATGAATTGATATCTTCACTCCTGGAGCTGTTATAAAGATTTACGTGTCTTCACTGACATAGGTGATTGGAGAACTTCCATTAAATAGAGAACTAATTCACTATTGTTTGTTGCAAATTAATAATGACACTTGAATTTATCATGTATGTACAGTTTGTTTTTGAATAGGGATCGAAGAAGAGGATCATAGTTCTTAGTTGCTGTAGCAAGTTACGGACTCCTCATTTGCTTTGAGTTCATTGACCTCCTGAAACAAGACTTACCGTCTGAGACGATAAATTCTCCCTAGTCTTCGCCTTTTCAGGAGTGCTTAGTATTAAGGAAGTGTAGACCTTATGTTGCTCTTGGCCACTGAATTATCTCTTCTGTTTCCTATTTGTGGTCGGCTATTGAGTAGTCAGCCTGTTTGTACTTTACCACGTTAATGCGAATTCTCTCAAACTTGTCAAGGTCTTGGCTAGTTCGTAGCTCATGCCAAGTGAACTGGTTGCAACATCCTCGCCTTGGCTTGAAATACTGATATCTCTGACATCGTACATTCAATTTGTATTTCCGAAAGAAATCGTGCAGTTTGGGAGGAGATAATTTATTTCAAATGTTCTAAAAGGTAACGAGAACAGTACGTGACAATTATTATCAATATATAGTTTACATATAGTTTGTAGAATAGGCAAGTGTATTTGTGCATGATGAACTACCTGATGATTCTCATCAACAGGCAATTCTAAATATTGTCACCTTTCTTATTCAGGACTAAAAGGTGTGAAACTTTTCAGTAGATATAAATCAGATTAAAAGTCAGGTTAAAGTAGGGTAATTTTATGTGGTCATATTTTTAGACCATTTTTGTTCTTGTTTACATGGCTTTCAGGAACATTAGATGACATCAGATGATGCTTGTAAAACCATTGACATCCCTGGGACTTGGTTTTACAGGAGAGGGTGCCACCCATTTCTCTCACAATTCTCCTTTCTCATCCTAGGCTTGGGACTAGGTAGTGCTGGAGTTACACACTGACATGGTAGTGTTGGTATCCCTGTCAATTTTGTCTTCATCTTGAAGTGACATGTTATCCCAGTTTGACACAAGACAACAATTTCAATCTCATGGTCAAAGAAGGTGGCATTTTCATCACCCCCAAGCTACAGCAGTGTGTATGGTTAATTCATCAGGGCCATCCAGATGCCTATGATGATCTGGTGTATATGGGATTTATGATTGTTGTAAAGATATTCTTCATGCTCACGATGTAGCCACACACAAATGTGAACAATGAGAAGCACAGTCAGTATACATTGCCAGTGGATAGGAATAATTCATATCTAACCCTGATTTTGTAAATGCTTCCTTAAGCTGTTCTGAAAGAGCAAAGCCAGTTAAACCAGTGTCACAAAGTGTTGGTTTTAGATCTATGTATGACATTTTTATTGGCTGTTTCAAAATGTCTCTTTAGACTCAGATAAACACTTTCAATGCAAAAGCCTAATAATGCCTGAAAACTACCAGAGTTTTCTATATCCAAATAATCTCTGTGACCCTGAAGTGCAATGTTCTTCCTACCGCAAAAAGTTAGTCTTTATCATTGATTTCATTTTGCCCCAGTTAGATTGGTTGCTTGATTTAAGTATTTTATCAAATATGACATTGATTGGTAGGTTTTATGTTCCATCAATCTTGTAAATTTGGTCATTGTAGCAACGGATGTTTGATGAATAGTACAATTCCTTTCTTGTTCTGAAAAAAATCTTTCTGGCTGTTGACCATGTTCTCAATGGCCTTGTAAAAAGTCTTGAAAGTCTGCAGCTATTGTGACCAATGGGTCTATGAAATAGAACACACGGGAGACAAGATGGACTATCCATACTTTTAGACCCATTAAACTGAAAACATATGGAGGCTTCCAAATCGTTTTGATAATTTTATACTTCATTTCATCACATAGATGTTTGACATTGTTATAAAAAAGCTGTATGGGACAGTTTACTATTTGAAACATGATTTTGGTTTTCACTTTCCTCATCTTTACGTTGCTTTTTGGCTGGCTGGATATCTTGAAAATAGTCCTGACTATCATCTGTAGAAGCAGGCCTTTCAAGCTTTCTGAAATGTGATTGTTATTTGAATACCTGGCTTCAGGGATATTTTGGATCCTTGAGATTTTGGAATGATGAAGACAGGAACAATATGGTTTAGCACGAAAGGAAGTTTTACTTTCATACCAATATCACTCTCAGACCATAGCAAATGTATAACTGCATCTGATATCTTTGACCTAGGATTCGCTCCTACATTCATCAACGACTCAATATGACTCAGTCCCTGACTTGGATGAAGTGATCTCATTGATCTACCAAGTACTTCCATTGCGCAAACTAATGGTTCTCAACATCTGTCTTCTGAGATGAGAATTGTCTTTCTTTACAGCATCCTCAAATTTCAGTTTTTTTGAAGAAAATTAAAGTAAATCTTCATCACTCAGAGGTAGAGTAAACAGTGTATGCTCTGAGCCCATTTGAAGCATTTTTCCCCAAACAGAATGGAAATGAAGATGGTGTGCATAATAGTGGGCATGTTTATGTAATTCAGTGCAAGTGAGAGCTCTTAGAATGTGATAAAAATCCCCAGAATCATAGAACAAGAATTAAAAAGTTACTATTGAAAGGTTACTTGCATATCCTTAAGTAAATATAGTTGGGCAATTGCAGTTCAGCATAAATAGAAAGTATGGTCTCTTTAATGATTCCCTAATATCTTTGGATAGCAGATAATATAAGCTGCTGCCCTCCTAGTCAGAAACAGCTTTTGTCCACGTATTGCAATAATCTTATTTACTGTTAAAACCTACAACTTGTTACAATAGCCAGAAGTTAGTAACTGTAATCTGTAATCTTGTTCGCCTGTTATGTGCCTTATTTATTGTTGGTGACTGAGAAGAAAAAGAATAGAGGGACAGAGCCTTTTTAACAAAAATTCATATAAACTTCACAAAATGGATATTAATATTAAAACATCTGGTATCAAGCTTTTATTTTTGCCAGATATTCTGATTACTTTTATCTGGAAAGTGTGCTTTCATTTATAAAACATACACCTTTGGTTAGCTAGCATATTTTCATGTTTGCACTTAACTTATGAAAAGATATTAATAATCCACCTTTACTGGAACTCCAGCTGTGCAATGCGTAGATGCATTTTGAGTAGCTCAATAGGTCACATGGAAAAAGTAAAGACTACATTTTCATAAACTTCAGAAATTTCATAGTAAATTTGTGCATCCAAGAGAAATACGATTGATTTATGGTATTCACAGAAAAAAAGTTTTACAGAATCATTGTATATAACTGGATAGGTAGTTGCAGGGCCATGATGCCCTAAAATATCATCCAAAAAATTGAAATTTTCACCTAAAAAACCTCTCAAATCATGGTTATCAATAAAAAATCTACAATTGTGACTATCAACAAGCTTCCCTCAGAACACAGGAAAATCTTCCATGTTCACTTCCATGTTTTCTACACAATTTTGAAACATACCAAATAGATGAACATTGTCCACAGATCTTGAAAAAAGAATTTCAACATGAATTTTCCTTTGTTGCCTGAAAGCAAAAGCCACATGTTATCATTGAATAAAGAGAAATCATGGTCCCCTAATAAATTATTATAAAGTTCAATGAAGAACACCTTCAAATCAGAAATACAAATGAATGGAAGCATTCCTGTTTGCTCATCTGTAGCAGACCTTTTGTGCGATTAAGCCGCCTCGCTCAGATGATTCTCTGATATGTTCTGCTTCATTTTTTCTGCCTCTTTCATTTTTTGTTCAGATAGAAAAAAATTGTAACCTTGTCTGAGGTTGTACCTGAAGGCATGGGCCTTATGCATTGATAACCTTGCCAGTGATTTGATGTTGATGGCATCTTTAACTGAGATTGTGGTTAGTTCCATTTGCCCAGCTTCTCCATTTGCATTCCTACGAAACTCAGGATTATTTATCATTTGAACAACTCAAACATTTTCATGATTGTAGAGCTTTTCCATACATTATGCAAATTATTGCATGTATGGAAATGAGACAAGCATTGTTCCGATCATTGTCATCTGAGAAAGAAGATGGCTGATGAAAGAGGTTCAAAGGAAAAGTGTTAACACAAATTTACATTGGACAGAGTTGCCAGATTGAAAGAGCCTAAAAAATTCCTGAGATTTTTTTATGATTTAGTGATGACATCATTTATCCCCTCAACGAGACTTTGACATTGCTCAAAGGATTTTCAAACTCGTTATCTTCTTCAAAGTTGATGGACAAAAGCAAAAGTGCTTCATATAATATTTCGATGTTAACTGTAAAATGAAACATTTAAGTGGAATAAACAAATCTTTTGATATTAATGGACAAAACATGTAGTCATTTCTTTATAAAATGGCAGTAAAGTAGTCAAGTCAAGTAGTTCCTATTCGACACTTAACTTTAAAACGTTCTACTAATTCAGTCAAATCATGCACTTCTCTCGGTGGAATTTTTATCATGTCCTGGAATAACATGACATTCTCGGGAAGTCTATTTTTAGATTTACAAGTACTTATACCTTGAATGAAAAATCTTTAGGTTTATTAAATTTCTTTCTGATATATTCCAAGTCACAAAATATATCAAATCTTTCATTGCACAATGTATAGATATCTATTCCCCAATTTAACTATCTTTTCCTTCATGTCTTGACTTTCCTCATCCTTTACTCTCTTATGTTCATTGAACATGAGATTCTACCCTTGCTTTAACACATGATAGAAGACCCGTATTATGTAATGATCTTCTTCCATAATGAAGACTAGTGTAAACATTAAAATGAAATCGGTTTATGATATTGAAGTTCATCTTATTTCTGCTACAATAATCATCTACTGAATGTAATATACTTGATAAAATAAACAGGCATTTACTTTCAACTTCACTAGTAAAGACAGGATTCTGAGATTTAGAGATATAATCCAAGTCTATGTAGCAATCTCCAGAATAGAAAGCCAAATAAAGTTTATGAAAGAACCATTACAATTCTTTCTGCAATACTTTATACTGATACACAATCCACCGTTATAGTCCCCTAATAAATACTCATAAAATGCTTAAATTCTGATCCAAGATCCATTCAAAAGTTTTCTTGGTAGGATAACCCTTACCATTCCCTAATATTAAGAAAATATTCTGACAAGAATGAGTGTTCAGAAATGTTTACAAAAGGCAGTCGTAGGCTGTTATAAAGATCAGCTCATGGTTTCCAAGACATATTTCGACTCTAATGTCTTTTGAATTGTTGAAGACATGTTTCCTTGTTTGCTTTTGTACACTCTGTACTCCATGATTCTTACTGTCTTCTTTTGAAGGGGACGTGCCACATCCAACATCTTAAACATAACATAAATAATCGGAAAAGCTTGACGAGTTGCTGTCGCCCGACAGCATATGGACTGGTAAAGCATTATGTGTTGTATTATTTTTGAGCTGTTGTATGATTCCAGCATTATCATCTCCACTTGTACATTGTGTTTCCATTCTGTTGGTGTCTTCTTTGTTTCTGAGTGAGTTATCTTCCATTTGGCCAACTTAGTGACATTTATCCAAGGATACATGGGCTCATGAATTCTTGTATCTAAGGCATCAATAATTTGGCTGGAAAGTTTAAGATCTCCTCTGGCTTTGCTCAGTTTGAAATGAACTCAAAGAAGTCCAGGATCTATGTTTACGAATAACTTTGATCCAAATTCCCTTCTGGAATGTTTCATCAAAAATATATCCACCAGAGAACAGAAAAGTCTTAATTGTGTCTCTTCAATTCCCTCGTTCATCTCGATGTTCTCACTAGGTACCATGTAGAGCTAATTCCGTTGAGGAGAAGGTGCCGCTTGTCTTGATAGGAGGAGAGGGGATGTCTTGAAGATATGGTAGAAGCAGAGGTGGCGGTAGGAGGAGCGGATTTGGTTCATCTGATGTAAAGGAGGTTCTGTGGAAGAGACAAGCTTTAAAGTCGGCATGCATGATTTCTTCTCTGACAACCTGCTTCTTAACCTGTTTGCCTTCTTCTTTTCTTTGCTGGCAAACTTGAGTGAGTACATCTCGGGGCGGAGGCCAACAAATCCTTCCATGGGGATACTAGCCAGTTAGTCTTTGAATTTTCCGATGACTTTCTTTTTCTCATATGAATAAAGAGGATGGTCATTGTGGTAATCGGACAAGTCGCAGAGGCAATGGTCTGGGTGCATATCGGCATAGAGATCAAGCATGGTCATTCAATAGCAGAGAATCTGTCTGCGAAGAGAAGGGTGCTGGCGGGTCCTGGTTATTTTTGTTTTACATAATCATAGTGGAAATCGTACATAAGTGTCTTTGAAATATCAAGGACAGCAAGACCAAGGTAAAAAGGGTGTTTAAGGAGCACTGACGTTTTGTGAGAATTGACAACCACAAGGGAATCTGTAAACAGTTTGAAGGATTTGAAAGAAGGGTATTGTGTGAGGAATTTCCTGTGTTTGGGGTCGGAGATGAGTTCAATGTTTTTGTGATGTCGAAGGTTTTCCATGCATTTTCCAGAGATGGAGTTATTTAAAAGTTTACAAAAATCTTTCTTGAATGCATTACTGGCTTCAGATTGCATCGAAGTATTTATATCAATGTAAGGTTTGAGCCAGGCAGATTGCTTGAAGGATAGAATATGATGAATTTCTTCAGGATCATTCCATGGCGAAGATAACATTTCATGACATGGTAGTCAACAACGTAATTTTTGCGAGGAAAAAGTGTGGGTGTTTGGTTGGTGGTGCTCCTTTAAGGGCCATGGCCTTTCGTAGTTCTTGTTCTTAGTTTCAAAGCAGGTCGTCAGAAGTGTTAAAGGATTCAGATGCCAGAGGATAATCTGCATGTGCGTCGTGCAGGTTGGCAGGGTAGTCCAGATCTACCTCGAGAATGTAGCCATCTCATCTTCAATATCGACTCAATTTATAACAAAGTCCCGGACCTGATCTTCCCCTAATCAATCGAAGCTACCAGTGGGCAGGGGTTGAGACGTAAAGATTATTGGCAAGGTAACTAGTAGGCTTGGCGGGATCAAATGCAGGGACCAGAGGATTGATTGTTGACTTCAGGATGGCTGTGTGAAATCATTGAGACACCACACCGGATCCCCCTCTCGACAAAACAATACATGTCTGGGTCAGTGGAAAGCTCAATTTCCTTGCCGGTTTTACGGAGGGTTGTTTACCAAGAGAGAACTGGGCTTGTGTGGGATTGGGCTGGTCTACAATCTTGGACAAAATATTTTGGACCTGCAGTTATTTTCACCAATTTCATTAATATACCTCCCCCCTCTCCCCCAATTCACTGTTGTTGTTCTAAAATCCTAGCACCTTTTGTATACAACTTTGCTTAGGGGGATGGGTCGTGGGTGGGTGAAAATTCAAAGGAAAATGTAAAAATCTTCATGGACATGGATTTTCTACGTAAATTCCAATATTTTTGTCTAAGATTGTCTGAATTTTCTAAAAACTTGATGCTTCATGATATCCGCACCGTTTAGAGTTTGCATTGATTTGATTTAGAAAAGCAATATACATGCCAGAAAGCGTTTGGAAGGAAGGGGTATCTTTTTATTTTGATGGAACTGGTTGGGTACATAAGACTAACCCTTGTTAGGTGGTAAGAACATCATGCACACGTACACGGAAGAAGTGTTCTGAAAGTCTGAGGGTTACGTGTCATTTTCCAGTACAAACTCTTATAGTATGAAACGGTTACGTGTGTGGTTACATGTTGGTTACGTGTGGTTAAGTGAAGGAAATACTACAGTCGCATTATTTAAGATTCCCTTCCCAATACAACCAAATTGGCAAAGCATTTGCAACAGGGTGGGATGTCCTTTTAGTCACTTTCTTTAATTTGGTGCGAGAACCTGAATACTTTCCAGCGTGCTGCCATCATCTCAGTCTCCCTGTCATCTGTTTGGTTGTATTTTCCAACGTAGGTGACTTCTGACTTTCCTGTAGCAAATATTGGGACATCATTTTGGATGCAAACGTCTGTAGAAAAATGGTTCTTTGGGGAAGGCAAGTGGACAGTTTCCCCTTCAAGCGATAAAAGAAGGTTTTTCCAAGTAATTAACTCAGATGACCATCTGAAGTCATTTAGGAAAATAACTGCTGCATCATCTGAGCCCACCCAAGCATATTTATCATTAGCGGGGTTGCTGAAAACTTCCTAGATGCCCTGAAGTGGTTTTAGTATGAAAGATTTTTGGACAATTTGCTGGCCCAGTGATCATAACATTCCTAAACTTTCCACACCCTCTCTCTAGCAATTCTCTTATTGATCCTGCATAGAGATATGGGTGGATTTTATTGTTTTCTAAAACTTCCACTGCACAATTAAGCCAATCTCCCTTACATTAATCAGTACATTCCCCTTTTTGGTGGCTTTTCAAGGAGCTCCATTCTAGTCATTTTCTCCCTTTCTATCACACTGCTTGCTTCCACCATTTTCCATGTTGTATTTATAAGGTCGTCTATTTGCTTAGGAGTACGTGAAAGCAAGAAAGCTGCAAGGTCCTTTTTCCTGACTCCCTTTGCTTATCTGCTACTGCAAACAGCTCATTCCTACCTTTAATGTTTTTATCTTTGATGAAGTCTGACACATCAATGTTACTTTAATGGCGAAACTTCTGTTCTGAATGGGAACTGTCAACGGATTTGTACTTACGGTCCTCTAATTTCGAAGCCCTGAATGCCTTTATGCACTTCTTAGTTTTGGGGGACCCAGCCTCCGATAAGTCTGGATGGCCTTGGCTCTGGGACACATCCTCATTTGACTTGGAAATGTATTTGTAGGCTGTGCAATAGTTGTCATGTCCTTCTGAAAAATTAACAACAATGCCATACTCATTTTCTAGGTGCTCCTTTACTCCCTTCCATCCTTTTGGACCAGTTAGTTTTATTGCGACATGATAATGTTGCCCACCATCTTGATGTTTTAATGTTGCCCACCATCTTGATGCCAAACCCAACACAGTCATTTAACTTCAACTCGGCAGCCTTCATGCAAGCTTTCATGGCGTCGAAAAAAATCCTTTCCACTTGCACTGACGACTGGTATCAAAACAACAAAGGCAGTGACAATCTTCTTCTTCACCTTGCTGTGAAATCTCACTGCTACACAAATGTACTTCAAGCAGGCAACTTCTGTCGACTCGTCAATCATGATGCAAAATGTTCCACCAGCTGTCTTTGCTACTGGCTTTAAATATATAGGGTATGTGTTAAAAACATATAGTATTCCAGATGGCTTAAGTTGTTTCTTGGATGATGGTGGTGTTAATTAATCATTGATTAGGAAATGTTCATTACAAATAAAGCTATGGCTTAGTGGCTGTCCATGGTCTCATGAGCATCAGCTACTCTCATAGCATTCTCCCATTTCCTGAGTTTTTCTGTATTTTTAAGGGGAACATCACAGTAGGTAGAAATTCGTATATAAATATTCAATTTTGAGAAAGGGCAAACTATTGTGCACGTGATTTGAATTTCAGGAAATAAAATGCTTGTTATCTTAAAGTGGGCACCGTATTCGTATTTGAAAATTGCTTGAATCTGACTGTCCACTTGAATATTGACAAGCAAGAAAAATTGAAGAATATTATGTTAAGAATATTGATCATTGCTATGAAAACAAAACACTTCTGTAAGGCAATGGCAATTGTGGTCCTTGCTTGTGATTTGGAGATCTGAAACCGCAAAAGAACAATAGAAAACATAGGGTTTAGGGTAAAGAAATGGTTATTCGGACGTAATGAAAAGGAACTTACAGCAACATTTTGAACAAACTCAAGCTTCCAGACAAATTTTTGATCATTTGTACGAATGAACCATACTACATTTCAGCATTTTTACTTGTTATTCTGTTTAAATAAGACTTGAGGTTTGAATATCAAAAACAAAAACTCTGCAAAGAGGAGCAGATCACAGGTGTTCTAAATTTTAAAGGGTCGTTATTAAGGTTGCTTTTTGTGATTTGCAGAATTTGTTGTTATGCTAATGTATTATGAAGGTTTCATTTCACACGAATGATAATTGTGTTTTCAATTTGAACGTATTTCAATTACACTGAAAATTTGATGATGTGGTGTCTAATCATTTCAACTATTCTATTAGTTACTTTTGGAGGAGGTTGGTTCCCTCATTGTAAAGAACAATAATGAGAGAGAATCTTATGAGAGTCTTCTTTGCCAAGATGGCAATTTCTAAACTGTATTGGGGCAGCAGATGGAAAGCACAGTATGTTCATTTACCCAGCTAATAGTGGTACTGAATTTTATAACTATAAAGTATTCTTCTCCATAGTGTTTCTTGCGATAGTTGATGAATAGATGATTACAAATTGACGCTTGTAGATGTGGAATGTCAAGTTTGGATAACCGATGGAGGTGTATATCGTCATGGTTTCTTTTCCAGGGCCATTCAAGAAAATCAATTAAATCTCCAACCACCAAAACCACTACCACTCTCAAAAGATCATGTTTTTATTACCCAGTCTACCTAACCCATACTGTATGTCTTTTTTTGAAGACGGTGCCTTTCCCTTAGGGTAGCATTGCCTAAAGCCTTATTCACCCAACGTTTTGACTTTTAGGAAACACATTTTCAACTACCGTTTCTCAGGTGTATGATGAATAAAGGAAAACGCTTTTGGAATATGTGGAAGTCGTTTCCTAGTCTAAACAACAAAAATATGGCTCTAGCCGCATAAAGCAGCAACAATTACATTGGAACAGGATTACAAAAATGTAGAAGTCGATCAAGGTGGCTGGAAGAATGAACCATTGCACCACAGTCTTCTCATACAATGCAGACATGGTGACAGCCATGTGCACATGCGCTCCAATGGACCACAGGTACACTAGAAACATGATGTCCTGCAACTTCAAGTGGGACCAGGAAAAGAAGGTACCATACCTTATGCTCCTTTTCTTTTTGCATGCTCTGCATCTCCATACAAAACCATCTTTTTGGGCGTTATCCACCTGCCATGCCATCTGATGCCGGCAACGTGTGCATCGTACCCTTTGCCTGATAAGACCTCTTCTTTTAAGCTCCAGGACCAGCTGGGCAGTCTCGACCATGTAAAATGTCTGCAGAAAAACCTGGAACTCCATGTCCTCAGTCCTCAGTCCTTAGTAATGACAGCTGTAAATTCGAGGTTAAACCTTGTATTGTTCTTCTGCCCGTTTCTTTCAATTCCTGAACAGAGTGATCAGTTAGGCTGCTGTGAGCATGCTTTGGAGCTTTTTGGCGGGAAAAAGTCAGGGGGGCTTCCGTAGTTTGCAATTGACAGGAAATCGTGTGTTACACTGTCGGTCCCAGGCCTTTTGCTGTGTTGCTGAACAGAAAGTTTGAAAAAGTTAACATGGCGGCAAGTGAGGGTGGGTCGTGAGCCCAGAAAGGCTCAATTTCCACGTTTAGGTAGTGTTTGTTGAGCATTAACAAGCACATGGGCCAGGAGAAGCATGAGGGAGGACTGTGAAGTGAGTAAGTACCTTTTTATCCCCTTTTACTCCCTTACCATACCTATTTGTAACGCAAGTCATCTGTTTGGCGATTAAGATAAAATAATAAAAGACTAAGATAAGAAATAGGAAGCGCAATCATATGCATGATAATGTGTCTCTCTGCCTTTGATGCAATAGTCTTTCAGTTACCAGAAGAGTTGGATGAATAGCTGGTTTGTGGAGAGCTAAATTGAGGTGATGAATGAGGCTGGGCATCTTCTGCTGCATTCAAATGATTAAGTTATTCCGAGGCTTGTATACGCTATTTGCATTGCAAAGCCAGCCATTGAATATTTATCTTCAGATCATCTTTGGCATCGCAGTCAGGGATCTGAACTAGTTGTGCTTTCAAAAGTGCACAAAAAGCATCATGTTCTGAGCTGGTTATGGCGCCAATTTTGATCACTTTCGTTTGGGTGGATTTCTTTGTAATTTCCTGTATAGTTTCCATTGCGTGATCTACTTGTTCTATAGCTACTTTGATTTTTCTAATTACAGGCTATACAAAATGGACTCTTCCTTTCCTGTCTCTACTTAAAAAATCCTCAGTAACTTTGTTCAATTTTTCGAGTTCTTGGTCTAGCTGTAGGCTGAATTCATAGATAGCTTGCTCTTCCCGGATATTGTTTGATCCTGTATTTGTAACAATTTCTTGATATTTTTCAAGATTGTCATTTTACAATAAGCTGTTGGCTATATGTCCTAGCCTGGCCCCTGGGATGCAGATAGTGTCGGCATTAGTTGACGTTTGATCAGCCAGTCGTAATTTGCTCTCCAATATAATTAATGTTCTCACTCTTGTAAGTTGGTTTTGTCGACCTGCAGGCCTGTTGCTACTGATTCCATAATCTTTTGAGGACCATCAGCTTGAAACTCCATTTTTCTCTATTTTTCTTGCAGACTTGGCCGATAGTCGGCTTCTGTTTTGTAGGGGCTGTCTCCTCTACATTACCAAATAAGTTAGTTTTCGTAATTCAAACTCAATAGTCATGATTTATTATTCATTGCAAATCGACATCACTGGTATGTTCCAACTTGAACATTGTACATCCTCTTTTGGTCATGTTTTTACACGTTTTTATACAGTTTTCAATCTGATCAACAGTACAATTACAATTTATACCTCTTCATATGCAAACATGCTACATGGTACAGGAGCGGATCCAGGAAAAAATCTGAGTGTTGTGAATAGGCGGGGTCTAGGGCGGAGCCTCAGAAAATGGAGGTGACCACACCCATGTATAAAAATCATAAATAATGCATTTTAAAGCAAAAAACGATTATTAAAACATAGTTTACCTTTGATATTCCGGGTATTCGACTTTATAAAATGCAATAACATTATTGTCTATGACATTCGTATCTGAAGCTAGCATCAAAGTCAATGTGCACAGTAAATGAGCTTAGTTTTCAAATTATATTAGTTTATATCAAAACCATAAATCACTGATTCCAATAGAACTGCAAACAAGTCAACAAAACAGAGTTGTATCAATGCTAACGTTCCAGCCAATTGAAGTAATCAAAATGAACAGATAATCACATTACACGGCAATGTTTAATGTAGATGTTTGGAAATGACTTCCTATCGATTTTCGGGATAAGATCAATTAATGTTTGAGGAGGTGAACCAATCGTTGACACTGCACTTCCCACATGCTAAGCTCAGTTTCAGATATCATGGTTCTCAAAGGTCATCTAAGTACAAAGTGAGAAAGATTTCAAAATTCCTCTTCCAATCATTTGTTGAAACAACCTTTGAAGGGAAGGCATAAAAACCATTCAGTGCACAGAAACATGAACAAAAACATCAAAGCCATCAATTCTTGCCAGCCATCTGGTTCAACAAACGTCAATGAAGCGCGTATACCTAGCAGCTGGCAGCTGCTCTTTAATATAGCTGGCAATAAAGGCGAACCTAGTCGGTCTAGGAATGAAAAACTGAGATACAATGCGAACATTCTCCCTCGCGTTTTTTAGCACCTGAATGTTAAAAGCAGAGGCAACAGCCAAAGTGAGAACATGGGATGCACAGTGCAAATACGATGCTTTAAGGAAAAACATTTTCTTAGGAATTGCCTCTCCGGTCATACCCTCATCACAAGCTTCAAATCCCATGAAATATTCCCGGATTTCAGATTTTTCATCAAGGAAACGAATCACGATTGTCATTTGTTCAGTACTGCTGATATCTGCTGCTTCATTGGTTGATATAGCAAAATATTGCGCTTTCTTATTTTAGATGTTAATTTGGACCGAATAATGTTGCCACAAATATTAATAAACTCATTTTGTGTGGTTTTTGACCTGTAAGTGGCTGACTTAGAGCATTTAGCATATGGTCCTCAAAACAGAGTTCTCTCCAAAACGCACCAAGAACTTAAAGATCTCTTGCATATTACCAGGGTTGTTCTTTAAACTGTCGTAATATTGCGAGTCATCCCTGTGTCCTCTAAGAGCAATATTTTGCCGACTGCAAAGTTCCAACTATTAGTACAAGTTTTACTTTGTTTTGCAAGATTTGTTTATCAAGAATTTCATTCAATTCAGTTTTGCCTTTTTGCTCCATGCACTGTTTGAAGCGATGTGCCATTGCCATTTATGTGTGATGTACTAGGGATTTTTTAGAATGATCCCCATACCTTTCACTGCAGTTGACCATGTATTAAAAGGCAAATTGAAAAGACGA
Source organism: Chironex yamaguchii (assembly GCA_024741275.1). Lineage (NCBI taxonomy): Eukaryota > Metazoa > Cnidaria > Cubozoa > Chirodropida > Chirodropidae > Chironex > Chironex yamaguchii. The sequence goes on along the minus strand of JANTCA010002214.1, from coordinate 8,476 downwards.
TCTAATTTTTTGGCATACTTGCTGTTGTCTGTAGAAGCAAATACAACACATGGCAAACAAAAGGCGCCATCTAGACTCCATGAATATCACAGCCATCAAAATTCTGTCAGCCACTTGTAATTGAACTTTCTCCCTAAGGAGTTAGTTTGGAAAGAGAAATCGGAAGGAGGCTTTGCAGCGTTTGTAAGCAAATTGAATTTCTCTACATCAGTAAGAGCTGAAATTTTGAAATAGTGATTACCATTGTCATTTATTATATGCCTCATATCAGGCGGAGAAGCATCATGACTTTTGATAGTATGATCACGAACAGTAGTTGCAGAAAATGCATCTGGAGAAAACTTCACCAGAGAAGCCAGACAACGAAATATCCATATTGTAATTATAAGGTTATGAATATTTACTATACGAGTCTGTAGTTGTGCTGAGATTACGTGATTTAGAACTAAAATGATCTGGGATTGTAAGTTGTTGCTTTCTTTTCTTTTCCAATCTCACCTTTAAAACAGGTTTAAATGGTTCAGAGGCGAGTGGAGAGCAGCTCTGAGCACCTGTTACATCTTTATTAAAGGCTGCAGGTAAAAGGAAAGTAATTGTCCCAAGGTTTGGTGGCATTATAAGAAGTGATCTTTATTTGGTTGAAGTTTAAAAGCAAGTAGTAAAGAGCTTTGGTGTGCAGAGACGCAACAGAGGTCTTTGCAAGGAGCAGAGGCTTAGGAAGAATAGGTGGGCAAAATGAAGGAGGACTGGAGCGACAAGAAGAGTTGATGGTTGAGACCATAGAGTAGTAGGACAAGAGGGCTTAGTACCGAAGAATCCTAACAAAATATTGTGTCAGTCAAGTGCATCCAAAATAGCTGTATACAATTCCAGTGTACTGGAATTGTAATATTATTGACCGGACTGAGATACATTAAGAACAAAATTCGGTGGAATTCAACCGTTTCAGGTGTTGTCTATAAGAAAGTTAAGTGAGCATAAGAAGATTAATGTTAAGGCGATTAATTCCAATTGCTGGTAATAAAATCAGTTTTGAGCGTGGTGTAAGGACAGGTGGGAATAATTCTTGACTAGCAGTCCTGCCCAAGATAGTACTTATCAATCAGTGAATTGTAAAATGAACGTCTTTAGAGAGGAAGTTTGGTTTACTTTCATAGCCAATAAAGAATGTATATATGTACATGTAACGCGAGTGAATAGATTACTAAACATAGTTAATTTACAGTTAACTGTCTTTGTTTACTTCCACGATGAACACAAGGAATCATAAATTATTGAATTAATTGTTCAAAATTAGATCATTATCATTTGATTTCGTCCTAACTTTAAATGCATAATATTTTTCAACCGAGAAATAGTAAAGTCACGTTCATTCTCTCTGTCACTGAAAATACAAAGAAACCACCAGGACCATGCTAGTTTTAGTGCTCATACTTGTTTATAGCTTTTTCAAGAAGTCCACACGTTTACGAGAACTCATCACCTTGAGTTCGACAATTGTTTTTAAGGAGCCTACTCATTGTAGAATAGTATTTGCTTTGTCAGTTTTTGTCTCCTTGTTGGACGATCCTTCCGTAAAATGGTATCAGTATGTACTTTACTGAAGCGATGGCATGTGACTTCACCAGAAGTTTTGTGATGACTTTGATTAAGATGGTGATGGGATCATCACTTACTCTTTCATCAAGCACATGTACCTTCAAGGAATGCTGCTGTATTGATTGAAATGTGACAGATTTACAGTCTGTCAACACATAATGGATCAACTTGGTCATCTTATTATAATTGATTTGTGACCAGTCCTGAAAATTTTGAATTGAATATTTCTCTACAACCCTCACAACTTTACATACTGAGTCTGATGGTATCATAAGGTTTCCATAAGTACGCTGCAGTAGAAGTGACAGAGATGCATACCTATGATCACTGGAAGATGGGCAACTGTAGAGTACTGCTGCACAGTCATGGCATTTTAACCTTTTGACCAGTGTTTTGGCACCCACCTAAGTAAATGAGGACATCATCTTGCCCTACAGAAGTACTGTTGAGTATCAGTAATAGTTGTTCGCCAATATCACATTCTACCTCAACCCTCTGTAAGATGTGTGTATTCGGTGCAGGTGGACGTGGCAGGGGCGTCAATCTCATTTTTGAGCAGAAGGGATCGTAGTGCCCATTTCGGATGTAATCATTGGCAGCGCCAGGCGCTCGAATGTGGGGTGGACGAGTAAGCGAACGAGAGTTGGTTTTAAAGACATTCAGCAGGGTTGGAAGGCAAAGCCATGCTTGCCTTGATTGTTCTCAACCGTTTCCTTTTCTTTGGTGTAATCTTTCTTCCAAGAGGCCACCTCATTTGATTTGGAAAGAAGAACGAATTCATTTGCTGCCATTTTGCTCTTAAAACCATAAAATTCTGCTATACTGGCCAGATTTTTCACACTTACTTCATCAAATTTGGTGTGATGATGAACACTGGCATCTGAAAGGAGTTTGCAAGCATCACTGGAGAATCTCTTTTCCAGCTCATTTACGAGATGGTCCAGTACTTGCAGATAAAAATATCTTTTAAATGTTGCACTGGCTTGTCCAGGAGTTGATTGTACTTGAGCTTGTGCTGCAGCTGCAAGACCATCATCATGTAAAAATGAAGATCCATCACGAAAACGTGTAGGGATTGTTCTGCGATGTTTTGAAGGTGCACTATCCTCTTTGTCAAACCCATCCATCGACAGCATATTTTCCTGGCAATATCTTTCTGCATCCGTGATGAAGCTTGCATACTGTTCTTCATTTCGGAGGGCAGAAAGACAGCTTTTGAGACTGCCTGTACCAGAGACAGCTGTAACCAGATCCATATTCTTGTGTTGCAAATATTTCAATGTGGGCCTACTGAGCAAAAGACATTTTTGCAAGACGTGGCATACCAAAACAAAATTGAATTTTTGCATTTGAATGAGCAGTCCTTCAGCAGCTGAGTCCACCTCTTCTGACATCTCTTTTAACATCGCAAGTATGGCAGGCATGGTGTCCAAAAATGAATCTAGTGCCGTTTTACCCTTGGTAATGCCTTTGGCTTGTAGCATTTCTTCATAGCAATCATGTCTTTTCAGTGAACCCTCCATGAACCTATCAATGCAGCCAATCGTATCAAAGAGATCTCTTACTGGTGCTATTTCGTTAACACTCTTCTCCAAGACCAAATTTAACCTGTGAGCAAAGCAATGAAAGTGTACCGACTTGTCTACCCAGCATTCGTTAAATGGTGTTTAACTCCTTCATCTTTCCAAGGCATATTCCTGGCTCCATCAAAGCCTTTGCCAACCAGATCTTTCAGAGGTAATCCAAGGTCTTGAAGGATTTCTACGATTGTTTCGGCTAAATTTTTGCCTTGGAATGAATCTACGTGCACAAGTCCTACGCATCGTTCAAAAATTGTGCATTGAAAAACGTACCTCACGATGATATACATGAAAGCTCTTTTGTGAGAGGTTACCTCATCACATTGAATAGAAAATTACTTTGCAGATTTAACTTCGGATTTAATCATGCTCTCTATAATGTCACTCACAATTCCAATCACTTCATTCTAAGTGATGGGAGAAGTAAGAAACATTTTTTGGGTGTTGCTCCATCCACTTCTTCAATGGCATGTGATACTTGGCGAGAAACTTAAGTTCCTCAAGAAAGTTGCCTTGGTTCAAAGACTCCATTGATTCATCTTTCGCCCTGAAAGCACTGTCTTGTTCAGCCAAATGTCTTATGACATCAAATATCACCTCTACAATGGCACGGTTTTCCTTCCTCTCCTTTTCTTTCCGTGACACTGCTGGTTGCACCGAACCGACAAGTTGTTCATGAACAGAACAAGATTCGCTTTTAAGTGAACTGAATCTTTCCATTGAGAGCAGATGCATTCGTGACTGTGCATGTTTCATCAGTCTTTCTGTATCTCCAGTCGCATGTTTTCATTTGTTGAAGCCCTCCTCAGTAAATGTAGGTTCTGAGCATCCAACTAAAAATGAAATTAACATGAGTTCATGATTTGGTATTAATGCAAAACCAATTTGACTACACCTATATCAGTAGTAGGAAAGATGTAGGCTAAATTTAAATCGGTAAGCCTTTATTCCTCAGAACTAAAGCAGTAAGGTTTGTTTAAAATTAAATTAAAGGTTTGTTTTAGTGACTGAATTTTAGTTGTTAGATCTGTAAAAAAACTTACGAAGCGTTCCAAAACATCGGCAATAGAAACAGAAGACGGCATTCTTTTGTATTGAATACTCAAGCAATGGATATAACTCATACCAGCGTGATTGAAATGAAAAGGTTCTCTTTCCGCTTGCTGTTTTCGGATATTTATTGATAACTGGCCTGATCGGACCATGTCCAACAGCCAAAGACCGATTCGATTCATTCACTACTTCACTTGAAGGGTCGCGAGTATCATCCATAGTTATGAAAACTTTTCACCATCATACTTTAGAATCAATGATTTGGCATCAACACTGAAATCTGAACTGAATGAAAACCAGAAATCGACTCCATACTCTCTAGTTTGGATGTAATAGTCTTGTCACGTGTTAAATATTGTCCCAGGAGAATTACTTAACAACTCGATTTTTTCCTTTATTCGTTTCCTCGAAGGATTCCTGTAGGCGAATTTACACTTAACCACATTGTACTGATCGATATTTCCTCAGTGGGAAAGAACAAAAACCGCTTGATCGGCAATTTCTTTTGCTTCTTGAGTCAGTCTCTAAGAAGAAAAGGAAAATGATTTATCACTCCACCACCACTACCACCACCACTACCACTACCACCACCACTACCACCACCACCACCACCACCACCACCACCACCATTTTCTCATCGAATTTAGGCAAATCACAAAATCGATTTCTGAAAAAAGTGGCGCTACCACTGGCTGTAGTGCATTAGGATTGTTGTTACAATCATTCTTTCCACTGATTTTGGAAAAGAACATCTCCAATGGATCCTGGGAAAACAGGTAACCTAAAATATACTGAAAATTATCATTTCTGATCAAAAGATCATCTGCCACTGCCATGATAGATTTTGCTGATGTTGCAAAACCCAATATAAAGGTTTCCTTCCTCCTTCTGCTAGCCTTAGACCAGATATGTCCTTGAGGTTGCTTAAGCAGTCAGTGCTACTTTCTAAATAGTTAGGGGTTTCCTCTATGTTGTTCTTTGTTACTGGAGCTTTAAATCTTTTCCCAAACTTACTTTTTGAGTTTAGGATGACAAAGAGATTATTAGTGGTAACAATAGTGTCAGTAGTAGCTTTACTGTTGACAAAACCAGGATGTTTGAGACCCCTGAAGAATGTTATAGCAGCAGCGACAGAACTCACTGTTTGGGCTGCAAACTTTCATATTTTTTTATTGTGCCGTCCAATATGCTGAGTACGTACTTTTTTCCCAAGATGGAGGATATCCTTTTGTTGCTCTTTATGTAAGTTCTCTATAAAGGACAACTCTATTATATTGTTTTCACTTTTAAATTTACCCAAGTCCCCTAACGTATTCCTTGCAGGTTGAACATGTGGCAAACATCTAAAACACAGTAAATGTGTTTGTTCGGTCTCGTTGGATGGGGAAAACAAACGTCAAATCTTGAGAAGTTGCAGCACTGATATTCTTGGCACATCCATCAAATGCGACAGCATGAACATCTGCACCAGCGTCTGTCAAACAGTTTATGCCTTCTCTTATTATCTGAGCAAGTACATCAGCTGTGGTCTTATTTGTAAGGAAGTAAGCAATTGGGTATTGCCAGGAACACTTTAATCTATGAGCCAACAGGAACAAGGCATTATGGGCAACAGTGTCAGGCTCCTCAGCTTTGATGGAACCATAATTAATATTTCCTGCAAATACCTTATTATTGTCATCCCAAACAGTTTCCTTTTTACTGGACATTTCGTCCATAAGGAGAGCACAATCTCGTTCTCCTTCCTGGACATGCCTATAAGTTGTAGCTAAAACATTTGAAAGATAGCCTGGTTTGCATTCAACATTGCTGGACCAGCGTCTTAACGTCGAAGGATGTGGCAGACGAAGTGCCTTTTGCACATAATGGTAAATGAAGAGAAATTGCAAATTGTTTGATTTGCCCTGAATATCTTGATCCAGCTTGTTTTTGCTTATTAATTCTTTCATGTATAAAAAGTTCCAGGGTCATGGTTCCAAAATCGTTGTCAAGAGAACCCTTAGCATCTTCTGAGAGCAAGTTTCCCCTTTGCAGGTTATTAGCTTTCTTTTCGTACCTGATATTTTTTGCCTGCAGGTGCCTGATCTCCTTGTGTTTTTGCACAATACGTCTAGTAGTTTCCTTTGTTGGAGACTTATAGTACTGATGTTGAACTTTACATCGTTTTGCAACAGATGCTGACTTGTCTTTGCCAATGTCTTTAAGAATAGTCAATGTCCTTTTACAATGAGGTTCTCTCTTAGTTTCCTTTGGAATCAAGTGTGTAGGAAATTTGAAAATACTTGGGACTGCAACACGTTTTAAGTACCTCCTTTGCAATCCCTGGACGTAGGGCCCCTTTGCAGGGTAACTAAAAGAGTCCTCAGTACAGGGCGATCTAAATAACAGGCCTGGACAACATGCGACTGGAGGCTGTGACTGGAGGCTGCGACTGTAATTGTTCAAAAAAATGTTATCCAAGATTCTAGCATGCTTTGTCTGTATGTCAAAGCCATAATGAGTAGATATCTGTAACAATACATTACACACTGAAGTCCTACATACAAAACTTGATATTTCATGAAAAAATATGTATCCAAAAATCACCCATTGTCCCCTGGCATTTTGAGGCCACCACGATTTAAATCAGCTAGAAAAGACCTATATTGATTAAAATAGTCATAGGTATCCTCAAAATCAGTCTCATCACGAATCACATACCCAGCAATGTAAGTAAGAGCCATTTAACATCCCTTGATAAATTTTCTTGCAAGTCAGACAGAGAACACAAAATTTCGAGCCAAATCTAAAGCATAATCATAAGACTGACATTTGTGTCCTGCTTTACCTTCCATGTTGTCGACGTTTATTCCTAGCTGAAGACAGTTTTGCCCTCTGAATTTTCAACTTTTTAAGAACTTGCTGAATATTGATGAGGTATGTTCCTCGTGAACCTTGCCGCAGTTTACCAAACATCTTCTCTAACGGGTCAGTTGTAAACTGTCCTAGAATAACAAAGCTATGGGACCTGTGAAGTAAGTATTTCGAGAGCTCTACCATTCCACGGCATGTATGAGACAAAGCTGTTGCAGTGTCCTTTGTAAGCTGGTGATGCCTTTGATTCTGCTGGATAGGTATCATTTTGTCAGCCATGGCAGCAAGATCGAGTAGGAAATCAAGCCTAGAATCATCAGGACTTGAAATAACAGATCTATCTGAATCTCGATAGCGAATATCAGCATACAGGCCTTTAACATTCATTACCTTCCAGAACTAAACAAATTGTATCACCAGCATTTTGTACTTTAGGATGTGTTTTCAAAGCACTCACGGTTTCATCAGAGAAAACTTTTAAACATGTGGCAACGTTTTGTCTTTCTATTGGCTTAGGAAACACTGCAACTTCTGTGAGTTTGGATAGCTTAACAATGCTTCCTTTCTCAAATGAATTTTAAAGATTTAAGATCTGACCATTTAGCAAGTTTCGTCTCACCATTATCAACAATTGACAGCTCTTGAGTTCTCTGTGATCTTGAGTTTCTGACAGCCTTTATAACGTGAACAGAATCAAATAGGAGAAAAATGTTTTCAGAGGTTTTCCAGGTATGAACACGTTCAAATTTTTGGAAAAATGCCTGGTTAACCCGGTTATTATCACAGATAATGGCCACAGTTGTTCCACCAGATTGTTCAATTTTATTGAGTATTTCTAGGGTTTGATCAAACAAAAATGAACTATCCAATTTTTAAACTGGTAACATCTTGCATGAATATTTAGGGCCACCAAACATAGAAACCACCATAAAACTAAGCATAGTTGTAGCTAAGTCTCTCCCAAAAATAGTCCCTCCATGATATCTCAATGATGGCTTTACATAGACTTCATCTATGAGTAATAAACAGTTCTTTTGGCTTTCGTCTGCCAGATTACTGAAAACAGAACTCATGAAACTAGAACCATCTAGAGATGCATTGACTTTGGAAGTTATACGAGAAAGAGTTTTTACACTTGGTAGTTCGTAATCCTCTGTCAAACGAGAATACAAAGCCCTGGAAATTGCAAAGTATTCAAATGCTCTGACGGTTGTCTTTGGTAGATACTTTTTATCACCAACACGTGTTAATGAATTCATGGGATTAACATGTTGCAGCAATACAATTTTTTTCTCATCATTTGACATGGCATCAAGGAACCTAATGGCTTCCTCCAACTGAGAATATGTAGAAATATGAGAAATACGATTTTTTGATAAAGTAGAAATAGT
>JANTCA010002213.1:0-11490 GCA_024741275.1 Chironex yamaguchii | reverse complement strand
TCATTCCATGTGGCATCAAGCGAAGTACGGATTAATCGATGCACTCATTTCATGTGGTATCCAAAGAAGCATGTATTGGCCTATGCACTCATTCCATGTAGTATCAAGCGAAGTATGGATTAGAGTGTGCACTCTTTTCATGTGGTATCAAACGAAGTACGGATTAATCGATGCACTTATTCTTTGTGGTATCAAACGTAGTATGGATTAGTCTTTGCACTCATTCCATGTGGTATGAAACGAAGTATGGATTAGTCTATGCACTCATTCCATGCGGTATTAAACGAAGTATGGATTTGTGTATGCGCTTATTCCATGTTGTATCAAAAGATGAATGGATTAGCTTGAGTATTCTTGCTTGAGGTATATAACAAAATCAAGAGTTGGACTATGGTGGCATTGAATTAGGAATCTTACTGGTAAAGATTATGACAGTTCACTACTTTAACGACGTAGATAAGAAAGGAATTGTCTGATTAAGTAGTCATTCTATATGCATTGCCGTAGCCATGAATTTTCTTTGAGGGGGGCTAGGGATGAAAATAGACAAATTATTCTATGAGGGAAGGTCGGGGCGCGTTCACAAGGCAAATGCCACCCGATCTGTGTTTTTGCGCTAGACAACTCTACAATTTCTACTTGTTTTTGAGTTAAACAACACGATTATTAACGTACAAGGTGAACAAAAGCATAATATAATCTATCATAAAACACAAATTACATAAACTAATAGATATATACTTTAATATCCGAGGTTTTTTTTCTTGTTTCATTTAGTATTGGAGAGGGGCCCACCATGGTTGGAGGCAACAAGGAAGAAAATATTTCAAAATCTGTCTCTCTGGAACGACTATAAATGCTATCTTGAACATAAATTTAGAGGGGAATAAACAATCAACAACTGGAACAAAATATTCGTAATAAGGTAGTAAACCTTTGTTTATTGCTTGATTAATGTTATAAGATTTTCAGGCAGTTAAGTGACCTGAAACACTTAGGAATTCAAATTTGATATCAAAAAGTAAAAGATAAAATGGAAACAAAATATCTTACGAAAAGTTTATGTAAAAAAGTTAAGTATATGTTTTACCTCGCTCTAAAAAGAGAAGCAAAATTACAGTTTTGAGTTATAGTTCTTGGCGTAGAGGAGTGAAGGTAAACAAATCGTAAGTCACACAAAGCAATAAAAGCACGGATCTTTAAAATCAATATTATATTTGTGCAGCAAAAGAGCAAAGAGATCGTGTCTAAGAGAACAAATGAAATAAAAAAGATTAATCAATGAAACATGAAATCAGACAAATCAAAACAAATACCGCTGTATTGGTACTCTGTCTTCTATCTATTCAGTAATGTTTTTCTTTTTTTATTTATTATTAACAAATGTTTTTAGAAAAAAAACCATGCGTGGAACTTTTGTGGGGGGCTGGTCCCCTAGCCCCCTTCCCCGGTGGCTACGACACTGATAAGGAAGCTCAGAGGATAAGTGATAGACTATGCAAATATTGAAGGAAGTGTCTAGCGATCCAAGTATGAGATCTGCAGTCTAGTAACGTGGTAGCTGACAACTTACTGATGAGATAATCCAGTCATTCGATGAGGTAGGTATGTGAAGAATCAAGAATCAGGCTTACACTCTATTAACGGGGAATCTTAGGAAGTGGTCTCACACTATACTTTCATTCAATAACGTATCTATCACGGTCATTTCTTTTGGGTTAGGTGAAAAGTCGTGAAATGAAGTAGATTTTTAACTATACCGGCTTTTTGAAGAAGATAACTATCCATCCGCGAATTTTCGACCTACAAGGCGGATAGGTCGCTATCTTCTTCATACTGGCGATAAAGTTACAAATTCCTTTTGTTTTATAGTTATATACTAGCCCCACGGCACTACAATTTTATGAAAAGTCTTGATATTTGTTTCACCGTAATCGAGCATAAGACAGACAATTGTGTCTTGTATTGATATCTTTACTCGTCGTGTCTATTTCTGTGTAGCAGGTTTCAATCCCATTTGAGATTGCCCTTTTTGTTACCTAGTCGTTCATTGGGATTCTTCATGCATTAAAAATATTGGCAATAGATTTATTGATTTAATGACGAGATAGATAATCCCTATAGATGTTGGAAATTTTATACGTGATGTCTGTGTAGCAGGTTTGAATCCTATTGGAGATCGCCCCTTTTGTGCAAGGTCCCTCGTTGGAATATTTATTTATGGATTGAAAATGATTGGTAATAGTTTATCTTACTCAACAACGTTGACACATTTTAATCACGTTGCTTATTTCTCTATAGCACGTTTCAATCCCATCTTAGTTTGCCTCTGACGAAGAGTCCCTCTTTGGAATACTTATTTATAGAGCAAAAATAATTGGTAGTATATTGATCTTAATTAATAATGACATGTATCATTCCTGTAGATATTGGAATTCTAACTACGGTATCTGTTTCTCTGTGGGAGGTTTCAATCCCATTTGAGATTACCCCCTTTAGTACAAGGTCTTTAATTGGTACATTATTATACAGTAAAAATATTGATAATAGATTTATCTTAACTAATCTTGGCATAGATTATTCTAGTAGATATTGGTAATTTTATCACATTGACTATTTCTGTGTAGCAGGCTTCAATCCTATTAAAGATTGCCCCGTCGCTGCAAAATCCCTCTTTGGGATATTTTTTATCAATTGCAAATAATTGGTCAAAGTCTTCTATCTATTGTTAAAGTGCACCAATCAGCGTGACTTTCCCGCGTGTCCTTTTCAATTGGTTGGCAACCCATTTTTTCAGTGCCAAGGTGCAAATGGTCGCGCTCAATATTATGTCTGGATATTAACTCCATCTTTCTACTACTTGTGCTCGGATAATCTGGAAAAGAAACTGCCGATTTCATTGGCAAAACACATAGGATCATACAGCAAGAGTTGATAATCGCAAAGGTAAGCAATTCGCTAAGTATCTTAGCGTGATTCCTTTAAAAACAACCACGTCGGTGGCGAAGTCAACTTGAAATAGCCATCTCGTTAACTTGCCACTTCATCTCCAAGTAAGTTTGATAGCGCGAAGTTAATCAGTAGAAATCGCGACTTGAATGAATAATATGACACTGAATTGATGATTGAAAGCCTTGACTTTGATATGCACTACTCCCGAGCTGAATATACCCTTAAATTGAATGGCTAGTGTGGCTTTGATGGTCGTGAAATATGTGCCAGATAAACTTGACATTATCCTAAAGACCTGTCTTGCTAAGTCTTTGCTAATTTGTAGTTAAGTCTATTTACAAGTTGGCTGCTAGTAATAGAGATCCTTTAAGTTGATTTATCTGGTTGTTGATGGTACAAGCGATGAAACTTGCCCCTATTTGAGCGTGTTTTGCAGGGTTTATTTATTTGCTGGTGTGACAGGCGCGCAAATAAGAGTCGCGTGTAAAGCGCTTGTCATCTGTGCTCATTTTTTGAAAGTTGCTTACAAATCATGTTGTGTTGAATTTGGATTTTTTTGTCTGACATGTACAACCATGCTTAGAGCTTATGTTCATAGCCGAAAACAGCTCGTTTGCATTGATTTATTTGCGTTTTCTTATCTTAAACAAGGTTCAATGATAAGCCTTGGTTCAAATCAATGTGACAAGGCAAGGTAATAACTTTGATAATTATAAAACCAGAAAGATTTGTTCGAGTTAAGTGGTCTATCTAATGGTATTTTTTAGTCATTCTTGACTGATCACATTGTACAAAGGGAGTTTCACCATTTCAATGGCAAATTTGAGCTATGCAAATGGCTCTGGCTTGTAGTTTTTCTTTCAAACAATAGATCCCATCAATTTTTTAAAGCTGGCTCTACGTTGGACATGCTGTCCTGAGTACAGTTGGAGTGATCCTATTTTTTGAGGGTGAATTGAGAGAGTTTATTGATTACAAACAGAATTTGCAATTTGGCATTGTGTTTCATTATGATATCACCGTCATTCTTGATAATTTTGGACAAGTTTGAATGATGACATCGTCTTTTTAAAATCAGGGCGAATGAATTGATCAATTTGATGACTGTCAAGAATTGCAACGTAATTCATATTGTCTGCCAAGTAAATATATGTTCATGGTCAGATTGTCTGAAACCATTTCCTAATTTCATATCCACAATTTAACACTCAAAGCTCATTACAAACAAGAACAAACGCATGGCTTATGACTAGCAATCAATCAACTTCAAAAGCTAACTACTGAAGCTACAATCATGGCTAGTTTACTAGGAATTTATTAAATCCAGCTTCATCCTACAAATTGAAGACGCACAAGCTTAAATATCGTGGTATCCGGTTCATGATTATATTCTGTCAGGTGCGTATTTTTAGTGTTAAATTATAACAGAATTGAGATCAGTAACACGAGAAATAGATGTTATCGCCGACTATGTTCCCGTCTGGAAATTGTAGAGGTGGTGAAGATTCAGCTTGGATTATTGATAGTTTTCTTTGACCCAAATCTATTTATTTTTACCAATTGAAACAGTATCGCAGTTAAAAAGCATTCCTAGCAAGCCATACCATGCTGCGGTGTTATGCACCCCAATATTACACCCATGGCAGTAACATTGTCATTCCTACTGCTTGCACTTACACCTCGATGTACACTGTATATGGTAACCAGCTATAGTATAGAGAAGTATGAATCAAATTTTACAACTAGAGGTTTATATATGTGGTCTAACCGAGGATAAAATTGAGGGATAATAAGTTTCCTTGTTATGGGGTTTTTTGACTTTTTATGGGGACGATGCGACCCACGAGAGGATAACGTAAATTGCGTATACAGGTTATTTAACCATGCTTAGTATTCATTACCATCGCTTGATTACAAGGTTAAATGTTATTGATGTGACTAATAATAGTAGTACTATGATGGTCATCAATTAAATTCAAGGATGAATGTGTATTATCAACGTATTTGCTTGACAAGGGTTGATAAATTCCGATAAAAAGGGGTACAATAGAATGGAGACGGACCTCTGGTTATCTCATCCTATACGAATGCTCCTAAACAATCAAGATTTACGCAAATTAATTCCCTTGTCGTATAATATTGCCTTAAATCTAGCAATAGAATGTAGCGAGTAGCATAAATCAGTCCTTATCCATTTAAATCATCGATTTCTGTCCTCTTCAACTGATGGTTCTGTTTTTTTGTCAGACGTGAAACAAATCTAAGCTTGTATATTTAGCTGTCGTATGCGTGCCAAATCCCTAATCAAACAGCCCACGGTTGACTGGCCTTGGTAAATCTCCTTCATATTGTATCGTGGATTTGTTTTTTAAATTTTTCCAGCGTTTCAAAAATGGTAGTGAGTAGCAGTAGTAATGGATTTGGGTTTGTTTTGATTTAACAACACACAAACTCATAGTTTTGCTTGATTGATAAAAAATAATTGCCTTACTTTATCAGTCGAACAACTTAACAAATTTAACGCCTTGTTAAGTTTTTAATTTGTGGAGTGATGAATAGTAGTTTGAATTAACCAGCCATTAATGGTTTGCAGTGCAGTACGAACTTGTGTTGTGTTGCCCTTCGCGTTTCTTTTTTTAGAGAGAAGGAATGTGAGTGCTTGTTGAAAATGATCAAATTTCACGCCAAACCACAAAGCAAGGCGGTGTTCTTGATTGCATCGTTAACGCTTATGGCGCGAATCAAATAGCCTCTGCAAGTTTTTGAAAATGGGATGAATGATTATGTGTGGTGGATGACGAGGGAATTCAACGCGTAGCCTGATTTTGAAGCCCAGTTTGCACACTCTGACATCCACACACCATCAAGCACCATTTGCATTTGACACCTCGGTGTTGTGAAGTCAATATGGTCATAAGTAGTGTAATTTGTTCCTCTTGTCTCGTTTCTTTGACGAAATCCCCGTCTTAATCTTCAATTGCATCACCTTGGCTGGTCAAGATATGTAATTTGAGCTGAGCCTAGACAGACAGATAGACAGCATGAATTGAGGTAGATTACAAATGCCCTGCTAAAGATGATTATGGTTAGAGAGAAGCTATTGAGACATACGATTGTGAATGATTCACAGTTTATAGCAAATGTCATCAAACGACTAAAGTAATGTTGCATTTGTTGGCTTGTCTTAGCTTGCAACACAGTATGTATCCTTCCTTTTCATGGTCACCATTGACTGATACTGTCTTAGTTATGTGCAAAGACATAGGTATGGGATGTTTGAAGCCATTATAAAAAGCTGATGTGTTAGAAATGTAATGCTAGACATTGGTTAGGCTGATTTCGGCCCTACTGTGAAGGTACTTGTGATTTCAGCGAAGGATTGTTTAGCCAAGTATGAAGTCAATCTCCTGAAACAAACTTTTCTTTTCAGTTCAACTATTCTTTTTGACGACAAAAGGTGCTTAGCTGTGTGGGTTGAATGGCTGTAGGACGGACAAATTGTTATGCTTAGCAGGGGAGAACGGTTGTTAAGCTGCAGAGTAAAAAGGACTTGAAAATAAATAATCACCATTCTTGCCAAGAAAGGCTGCTGTTTTGAACTCACTGTTTGCATAAATATTTTAAACCCACTCCAGTACCTGATTTGTGTTGTGGATCCAAGTGTTCAATTTGAAAAGAATGCACTGTAGTCTATGACAGATCTATATCTTGTTGCTTGTTCATAGATTGAAGATATGCTTTATATGTGGCAAAGGAGTAGGTTGCTAGTTGAAAAGTATATCATTGACATCAGGGGTGGGCAAGGGGTGTGCTTTAATTCTTGCATAATGTTTTCAGACAAGTCAACTTAAATAGGTTGTAGAAATCACTACAATAGTTAGTTAAAAATTTGCCAATAGTAAGATGTCATTGTTAAGTATTAAAAGACTGATATACTTCCTAAGTATAGAGCCGATGTGCCAAAATAATGCTACATTTGGTCAAGCATAGATCTTAAGCAATGTTTTTTCATGTGCCTTACTTCCTTAGTTCCTTTGAAATTCAAAATAATAGCCAGCATTCTTGTTTAAGAATAGAGGAAATCACTTTGTGCCATTGTAGGTATGAAAACAGGGTACATTGATGGTGTGAGGGTTGGTACCATCTGTAGGTGCTGCTATTCTTATCATTTTGACCACATCTGAGACAGCTAAGCATGTGATTTTCCCGGCCTGTGTGCACAAAGCAAATGTTAACCAATCTAATGTTAACTTCTCAAGATGTCATAAGTTTTTGATGAAACGTAAGAAAATAAACCCTCGTTAAACATGAAGTCATGGCTCTTGCTTTAAGAATTATTAGCCTGATAGTCATTTTTATTAGCAGATTATTACCTGTTCTATAGTTATTTGTGTAGCTTGTGCTTCAAGCCGCTGCAAACTTTGTGAATTATATTACACCCTAAACTCCTGTATTTGCAGATGAGAGAAATATGGCCCCAGTGAACTTTATATTGGCACTTTTAGATGAAGGACTGGTTCAACCTGTTTATTGACATGGCTGTCAAGGGTTTATAGGTAAGAGAGGTGATAAAAGATGTCTGCAATTTTTGTGACTGATACAACTCATGGAGCATGGAACATAGTGACGCTGAGAAATTGGAGGGAGATGGTCAGTGAAAGTTGAAGGCCATAGAACACTTTTTTATCTGCTAGATCTCATTGCTTTGTGTCAGGCAACTCTGTAGTCTCCTCCTTAGCAACTGCATTTGTACTTGTTTGGCTGATCTCAAAAGGATGGAAGACTGAGTCGGTCACTGTACTTACATGAGGAATGGAACCAGGGTCTATTATATTGAAAAGCTGCTACCAGATAATACATCATAAATTGGGAATTAATATACGCAAGGCAAAATGCAAATTTGTCTACTTGGATAAACAATATCACAAAACATCAAATATGTTTGCTTTGGAGTTGATGTTTTATGTGCCATCTGTATCGCTTATATTCAGCGACATTGGGAGATCAAGTCCAGATTGGACAGACTAGCAGGGACAGGTGCTCTTGCAAAGGTGGGCTATCGGGCTTCCTGGGAATGATTTTTTTTTTGGGGGGGGGGAAGGCCATCCTCTCTGGACAAGCCAAAAAGTCTTGGAAGATTTGAAGAAAGCAGTCTTTATCTCAGTGTATAAGAAAGGAGAAAAATCAGACAGCAAACATCGCGGAATGTCACTGATTGATGTCACCTACAAAACTGTGGAAACCATAAGCGTGAAATGGATCTTCCTCCCATTGATCACCATCTCAGGGAGAACCAGTGTAGATTCACACCTGACTATTCCACAGTGGATCAAATCTTTACACTGCACAGAAACTGGGAACTTGAATGAGAGTATCAGGTTTATTGACTTTAAGGTAGCCTTCTATCCAGTCATTTGCAACAGAATATATGAAATTCTTGTGATATTTGGTCTCCTTATTTCCATTATTGAGCATATATGCATGGTGTATGAAGATGTGGGAAATATTGTTTGGTTCTGAGGTTGAGTATCTCTATTCTTTGATGTTGGTGTCAAGCAAGGCACCCTGATGTGGCCAATGTGTCCATTGTGATATTTGATATCATGTTGGTGCTGGCTATGTCTGGTTGCTGAGGAATTCGGCTCAACCACAAATTGAATGTGAGCGACCTTGATTATGCAGATGATGCTGCCTTACAGTCAGATTCTGTGGAAGACATGCAACTGATGATTAACTGTTTGGCAAAATTAGCAGCGACCATAGGCTTGGTTCTAAGTGGTGAAACCATGTGCTCACTGCTCCTCCCAGTTGACCCTGTCACTCTCAATGGCAGCATCCTGTAAAAGGTAAAGGCTTTCACTTACTTGGGCAGCCATGTGTCAGTCGGTGGTGCATAGGAAGTGAATTGGATTTTCGATTGAATCCAGGGCCAAGGTATACCCACCATCCATCTGCCCAATCCTGCTGTATAGGTGTGATATATGAGCAATGCATGTTAACATTTGAAAAGTGCATGCTTTTGAAAACAGATGTTGCTGATGAATGCTTAATATCTTGTACCTGGACAGTGACAAATTAGGAAGTAAGTAGGCTTGGATCCCCCATAACTGCCCCATAAATGTGACGAAAAGGTGACTATGTATCTGGGCTGTGTGCTTCAAATGGATCACTGCTGCCTGGCAAAGGTGGCCTGCTGCCTACTGTTGGCATCCTTCCCACAGAATCAGGACAATGAGGGGTTTGGCAGTGATCAAAGATCGTTATGCTCCAGCATAATCAGGTCTGCAACCATGCAGTGGATGCCTGGTCATGCGACTGGAAGCAGATTCTGGAAGTGACGTGGCAGCTAATCAAAAGCAGGAGAAGACATTTTCTGCATGCTCCAGGACTCTGGTTCTAACCTGCTCCTGACAAGGTGACAAGGAGATCAAGTTTTATTTGATCATTTAGAGAGAATTTGACTGAAAGGCACAATGGCAGGGGATAAAATTGAAATTTTTATGTACTTGGCTTCAGTAGCTGGTTGATATATTGACTTGAGTCAAGACATTACAATTGATTTGTTTTACAACTTGTGCATGGCTCACATTAAAACTTCATGCCATCACAGAACAGAGTTTTGGTAAAGGACTCTCAAAGTCTTGTGTATTGCAATATGAAACCCAGTGGTGTGTTAGGGGAAATTCACTAACTCATTTTTCTTAAATATATATATATATATATATTTAAAAAGTAACTGATGAAGACTAATGTCGAAACGTTTTAATTGAAGAGTGTATTTTTTGAGTAAATATAAATCTTTATACACTTAGTGTGATTGGGCTTATGAGTATTGTATATCTCTATATTTGTATTTTGATATATTTGTATATATATGTATATGTAACATGAAAAAAGATACCTAGAGTATCATTGTTACCACAAGGTTCATGCTAATGCAATTATTGGCTATATATACTTATATATGTATATAGCTATATATGTATGCCATATTTCCTCAATTTCCTAGTAAGTGCCTCCCCTTGAAAGTGCACCTCCCTTAAGTATCTTTTTAAAATGAGGACCCCCCTCTACTAACGATTTGTCAGTGATGATGGAGAGAATGGAAAAAGGAGAATCCTATTTACTCGAATGTAACATTTTGTACCATCTGACTACATGTTCTCTACAGAAAAATTATTAAGTGGCTTAATAATTCTTTTCTTTAGTTCTGCTTGCAGTATAACTATGGTTTTTTGTGTGTTTGTGTGTGTCATGTATCAAGCTGGGATGACCAAGCTGACTTCATTTTTTTGTTTACCATTGATTTGGGTGTTGATTGAGTTGTTTTCTTGCTGTTCGTTAATTTGTCTACTCACAACTATTGAGAAAGAATGTTTTGTACATCTACAAACTAAAGTGATTGCCCTCCAAAAATGCAGATTTGTAAATGAGTTCCTCCCTCAAAAGAGCACCTCCCTCTGAAGACTTACTTAAACTGAATTAAATTTGTGCCCCAGGTGCTCTTTTGAGGAAATTCAGGATATATACATATACTATCTATGTATACCTGCGCTGCACATGGACCTGAAAGAAATTAGGCATGCTTTTTATTGCCTGGCTCTTTCTCACGCCTCATTGTAAAAGTCAGCATGAGTCATGTAATCTATTACCCACCTGTAAATGCTTTACAGAGTGACCTAAGATAATACATATAGCTATATACATGTGTATTTGTATATATGCCAACGGATCAGCTGCTGACCTATTAACAAGTCTCCTTGGCTATGGAATGGCATGTGAATTTGGATGGGCAGGGAAGTAGGATGAATTATACGTTTGTATGAGAGGGTTAGCAGATTTAGTCAGGTAAAGTGTTCATTTAAATTGGTATCCAGGTGTGATAACAGCTGTTTATTGCAAGATGTCCCTTCATTATTTTGGTAAATGGCGTTGCAATACTGAATTAATAAGCAGAGTCAGCGAAATAGAGCAATTAAACTATTTGTAATCATAGGTTTTTATGCTTTGATTTTGTGGTGATTGGAGTTGCTCCACCCCATCAGCTATCAAAACTGGAAAATGTTTATTATGTTGAATGGTTCAAGATGTAGCATCAGGAATATGTCAAGCAGAAAGCAGCTGGATCATTTAAAATGGATTATGTCGCCAATTTTTATCAGAAAGAAATCATTTTGTTTAATGAAAAACAATCCCTGCAGAGGTCTTTAAGTAGAATCTAGATTAATGTTTGTAGAAATTTTTGACCTTGGTTATATTAATTTGGTCCTTCCTACAGTGTTGCCTTTGCAAATTAATGATTATATGGTGTAAACTATTCCCATTTGTCTTCCAATTTTACTGTCCAGACATGAACATCAGGATTTTACCTTAAAATGCATTTTGTAGTGTATAATTGTACACTTGTGTCTATTGAAATAAAACTGACACTGAAGAATGCTTAATATATATATATATTATGAGTCTGAAGAAGAATTATTCGAAACGTTATATGAAATGTTTATTTTTTGAAGAATTTATAAAATCTTTTAATGAACA
>JANTCA010002212.1:0-11491 GCA_024741275.1 Chironex yamaguchii | reverse complement strand
ATACTGTACTATACTACACTCTGCTGTACTCTACTCTACTGTACTCTACTCTACTATACTGTACTCTAATCTACTGTACTGTACTCTACTGTACTCTGCTCTACTCTACTCTACCGTACTCTATTCTACTGTACTCTACTATGATTTATTTATTATAAGTCATTAAAGTAATGAGTTTACATGAGTCATTTGATATACCTTACTCTCTTGTAGCTTTGATGATGATGTCTCTACATCTTTCATTAGATCTAAATAAAGGAGATCTTAGTAATGATGAAATCAATATTCATAGAGGCATAATCCTATTGTTTTGATGGATGAATTTATGTATGTATGCCCATAACTTTGTAGCATGGAGACTTCCAAAAGCTATAAGTAAGGGAGCACTGACGCATTACAAAATTTTAGAGGAAGATGTGCCAAAACTGGACATGGCTATTCCTGATGATGCTGCGAAAATAGGCAATAAGCAGGCCTTGCTGCTTGAGGTAGGAGATCACTTGCAAGTGCCTGCATGCTCTCCTTGATCATCCAAGGCAGGCAATGTATCACTCACATTTGTGATTAAGAAACTGCCTGCCTTGACATTTCCACCACCAATTTTTTTGTGATGAACAACTACATCAATATAATAATTTATGAAAATCTTATTTTCATCTTTGTAAAACTATGTTTTTTAGTCTAAACACATGCATTTTCTTTTTACATATGCTTCAAGGCATTTGTGAACCAGTTTTATGTATTGTAACAATGACCTACCTGAAACCAAGAAAGAGGGAAATTTATCACCAGCATACTTAAATTCTTTTTTGCCAGGTCTGATTGAGCAGTTGGTGGGTCATCATAGAGAGTGATTACAAATTCCTATAATACTCTTGACAGGAAAAGACATAAGCCGAAATGGAGATACAGTTGGCAGTCTGGTAGGACAAAAGACGAACTTGTGAGATTATTGACATCCTAGACAGATGGTATGCAAAGTGAAGAGGAGTTTATATCCTAGATGGCCAAAAAGATCAGGTTGCTGACAATACAACAGTGTAATAAAGAATTATAGGTTTGCAGTTTGATCTGGGTACAGCTACTACAGAAATAAGTTGGATTGATGCACAACTGAGGAGGAACAGGCAAAAAATCTACAACAGTCTTCTATTGTATTGGATAAAATGCTATGGTTTGCATTTGTAGCATGCTTAGGAGAGTTGTGCACTGGTGATATTGTCTATATGCCTCTTGTACACATGAAGTGAAAATAACAAAAGCAGTCTTAATGATTGCCAGACAAATCTGGAAACTAAACAACACAAAACTGAGGAATATCTTATATCAGTATGGATGGCATGCTAACAGGTTCCTCCTGCCTCGACAAAAAGGGTGGAATTCTTGACATCTGCCTGACATATTGATTATACTGATCATGTCGACTTTACTTCACCACTAGCATGGCACTTTCATAAAATATTGCAACACCTTCTTCATGGGTTTACAAAAGCATATTCTCGCTGAATTACCAACCATATTGCTAATAAAAATAGTCTCTTTTTACCTTCCTTCTTGGCACTCCAGGGGCTGAAGTATTTCCTTGCCTGATCCAATTTTTTGTCTAAACTTGCATCATCTTGACCTGCTACGACTGAACCAGGCCGATTTTCTTGTGCAGTGTTAATAAGTGGCTTGTATTGCTGGTATGCTCCCTCCAAAGCCTCGCCACCTGGACTTGGAAAATGACTAGATAAATAAACAAGGTAAATTGTGTAACAAATAGCATGGCTTAATGTCCTAGATTTAACAAGTTGGCTGATAAATGTGTGTTAGTCTCTAAATATAACCAAGTTAACTGAAAATATCCTACAATTACCTTCAATTTTCTATATTATAGCCAAAAATTTGTGATGCACTCACCCAAATTACCGCAAATCCAAACTATCTTTTATAGAAAAGTGTAAATAATACTCTTTTAACCAGGAGCATGGTAAGGGTAAATAAAGTGGGTGGGGGGAAGAACTTTATGGGGTCTGAGGACTCTGCCCCATTAACATTTATGGGATCATACCCTTTGCTTTAGCCTGGAATGCAAATACTGTGCTTGCCACTGGAGATCAGAAAATTATCAAATCTCATGATAGTTATTCTGTAAAAGAGAGTGTTGAGGGAATTGTAAAGACAATCATTTGCCAACAGTGGGGTGGGGTGGGCAATTGCCTGGGGTAGGGTGGGCAATATCCCCCTTATACCTCATCATGGCCACACCACTGCTTCTAACTGTGATAATCATTAACATGTTAAACAGCAATGGAACATTTGCCTCCTTATTGCTTATGCCTCACACAATTCTTGCCAGATCAAACCGGTTTTTTACTCGCATCCTTCAGAAGAAAAATCAAATTTAGAGGTTGAACCATAAAGAACACTGCAAAATAAAATAGCACAACATTGGCTGACTGGCAATCATTCTTTTCTTTTTGCTAACCTTTTATTCACTACTTCTCTCGAAATAGAATATGAAAAAGATGGAATTGTCTGCCAGGTGAGAGAACACTTCAAATTGGAAATAACCCTCATTTATAGTTAAAATCACAGATAAAAATTTTCAAATGGATTCCAAATTTTCATCTCTTTGTCCTCTTGCAATGAGAAAATAGAAGCTGTTAGCTTTCCGTGAATAATGCATGTCCTTCAGTGACTTCTATCAGTGAGAAAACATATTAATATTACCTTATTTTTAATTCAATTTGAAAAAAGCATTTATACACATGTCAGTTCCAGGCGCAACACTAGATCAATATATCCTATGGCATGTTGACATCCCTGTAATAGTGCCAACCCTTTTTATTTTTAATTTTTAGCAAAAGTCTAGCAAATCCACCTATGGATGACGGTCTTAATAGTGATAGTAAGATAATCTTCAACAAGCCAGATCGTTAACTCGATCAATTGATTTTCTATTGGTTATTAATTTAGTGCTATATTTAGCATCTAAAATTATATAAATTAGCATAAAATCACATGTTTCTATGATGAAGGCAATTTATTACCTTATTGTGTCGGCAGCAGGAGTATCATCTCGGTATGGTGACTTAGAACGAAAATCGCCGTATTCACTTGTCTTTTTAAACTGCGGATCATCCTTAAACTGAAAAGAAGAAAAATCATATTTTCCATCCAACGTTGGAAACCTTCCTAGTACTCGTTTCCTTCTAGCTAACTCTTCAGAAGCAAGTTCATCGTACGGTTGAGTAAGACTATACAAGCCATGAGGTAGGCTTGTCCTTGGCGCTGGTGAACTGTGAAGTAATGATCGCATGCCCATTATAGATTGAAACTTTGGTCTATGTTACATTACTGCGCCCAAGATTATCGGCATCAATATGTATGCATATAATACAAGGTATTTAATCGTCTGAAATCGCAAAGGGAACAAATTTATGCCGGTCTATTAGTGAGTTGCCATGTGAAACCAAAACATTCTAACTTCAAAACAAACCTCGTTGTGGTGTTGAGGCTGTGGCATAGTGTTGTTACTGCCAGGAAACTGTTATGATATATCTGTATGTGGTTGCAGCAGTAAAAGGTAGTTTTGCCACACTTAACGATCTCTACTTTGTATGGGGATTTTCGTATGCTCGTAAGTTGCGGGGAAAACTTACCGGGTAAATCAAGATTTAAAGTAGGGATTTTAGATTATTTGTGGCCAAGAAATGAATTTTTTTTCGATTTTGAAGAACAATTACAGCTCAATTCCCTAGGGCAGTTTCATTATGACTTGATGAGGCAGTAGCAATTGTCGTAGGTAGGTAGAGGCAGGCTAGGGGGCAGGGGACTGTGGCCACCAGCAGACGTATGAAGGGGTGTCGATGTGTAGAAGGGGCGTCAAATCCAAAAGGATTTTGATTGTGCTATGCTATCCTACTTTAATCCAGCATAAATGTTAAGGTTTACAAAAGTGCCATTTTCAAGACTTACAAGGGCATTTTATGAAGAATAGGCAGCCAGTCATGAGTTGAAGGAATATATTCCTAATCAGGATAATCCAGACAGCTTTTCATTCGTTCTTGAGGTAGTCGGTCATAACAAAACTATTATTGTTAAGTCCTGCATTGCACAACAGGAAAGTACTTGTGAAACGATATTGTTGACAGTCAAGCGTGGCGCATTCCATAATGCAATGGATAATGTGTCCAATGGAATCAGGGAGGGTTTTAAGAAGAGCCGACTCCTAATAGTTCTTTCTCTCTTTGCTTCAAGTAGCTTTCCTTACCTCTTGCAACAGTAAAAGACATATTGTGTTTTTTTAGGGTCCTTGAATGTTTTAGCTAGATATACTAGCTGAACTGTTACAGACAAGCTAGTTAACTTTCTCAAGACATTCAAGAAGTTAAGTTTGGCCCTTCAGGATGAAGATGACACCGATGTTGATGATAATGATCATACGATGATGATGATGATCATACTATGATGATGATGATGATGATGATCATACTATGATGATGATGATCATCATACGATGATGGTGTTGATCATACGATGATGATGATAAAGCTACTAGGGATGCCTATGCTGAAGCTCACAATAACACAACTGAGGAATTATATTGGTATCCACAGAAACCTGAAATTCTGAAATCTTCATTGGCTATCAATCCTCCATTTGCCAATGAAATGTCGCAAAAATCTTTTTCCACGAACTTTAAAAATGGAAATGCGGCATCTTGACAAAAGCATGGATTGTCGCATTGAAAACATCCAGTATCATTCGACTTTTTAACATTTAAGCGTTTACACAATTGTTGACCATGATGTTGAGCGAAAAAAGAGTGGGCAAGGCAGATAGGTAAAACTAACCTTTAACCCACTTAAAAGAAATACTTTGATGTATCATTATGTACTTACGGTTCGTTAATTGTGTACAAATTAGAGTGGCAAGGGTCATAGGTGCAGAAAAAAGTTGACAGGTTGCAGCTGAAACAGTGGCAGAGAACATGGCCAACTTCTTCCATTGATGCACTTGCTAGTATCTATGACCTAGATTTTAAGTTAATAGACACTTACCGCACGCTATATCAGGTGTATTCCACTGCTATGGTCATCCAAATTAGCTCCACTACTGCAAGAAGGTCATTTTCAACACTGAGGAGGAAAACAAGATAACATCACCGATAACATCACGCATGATTCAAGAAAGTTTAATAAAAAGTGTAGCTTCAAAGTCAACTTCGTGACTAGCCACACGACAATTAAGAGAGTCATTTCCAGAAAAGACACCAGAATTGATTGCAAAAATTATTGATTAAATCTTCTGAATTCATCATTACAAACAACTTAAGGGCTTCCTATAGCGTTTATTGTCTTTATACCCTGAGATATCTTCATTATTATGGACTTGTCAAATAGCTGATCATCATCATTATTATGGTTTATCTACATTAAATTTATGTGATCAGTACTTCAATGTTTAAATACGAAATCAAGGAATTATTCAATGTATTAATTAATAGTACTCATAAAGATCCTAGAAAGATTAGAATCCGTTCTCGTAATGACCATCAAAAGCAATTTGCTGCCTATGGATGTAGAACAGATTAATTGTTTGTTTCCAAAAACCTCAAATGAACCTTAAACTCTTTTATAACATTTTTAAATTTCTATTACATTCGATAATTTTTTCTAACTGCTTTCAGTAACCGTTAAAAGGCAATCTTAATAAATACAAAAGAGAGAACATTATTGATGAAGCTGTTATTGACAATTTCTTTAAAAGATGTCACTTTTCAATGTTTGAAATGAACCATGTTCCATAAACTTAAGGAAACATTAATACTAATTCTTGAATTCGTTAAATACAGAGATAAGACAAGCTTGTCAGTTAGAAAAGCTGGATTTTTATAGGTAATTAAACTTAAGGCCTACATTGATACATACTGTTGTCCTCTGTCCAGTTAAGTCGTGCTTAACAAGGTAAATGCATTTTCAAATTGATTACCCCATTTTTAATGGAATGTTGCACAAGAGAAGCAGACTTGGATATCATTAGTCTGATTCGTTAGAACATAGCTCTTATCGTGGAAATTAAAGTAGACAGAAATATTAAGTCAATTTCTTTCTATGTTCTTTTCAATATCTTGTGCAGCAAATTGTGCTCATGCAAGGATCGGTTTTTCTATCCTTAACATTGTTAACATTTAAAATTCATGAGAAAATTTCCAGGCTCTCCCCATACGCTTGACAACTATGTTTTTTCTTATGAAGGGGTGCCACTTCCCTGCCGGCTACCCTGAAAAACAGAAGGCCAAGCCGCCACTGCAAAGATCATGTATGTATAGGGATAGTGATAGAGAACTGGACTGAACTGAGGACTGTGATGTTGACTAATTGCGGTTGGACCTTGTCCCAAAAGCAAAAAAACTAGCTTAACAATCGGAGTGGAACCACAAATTCTTTCTGTTTACAAAGGCCTGGCTCCTTAATGTTAACTGGCTTCAAAACACCAAGATGCAATTGACATCTTGCTTTTGCAACGCCAGAAGGAGGCCCATCATTTAATCTTTAAGCACAGCATGGCAAACGGAAGCATCTTCTTGATAGTGCATCCTGTGGCGCGGGGTATAGTGGTGATCTACGTGTTGGGTGCCAGACCGTAAGCTTTATAGATGTCCATTTTACTTAAAACTGTTTTACATTACGTAGAAGCACTACTACGTGTTTTACACAGTTTGCTCAGACAAGAGAGAAGGGAAGTGAGCGGAAGGCACGTTTGTATTTTTGCGTGTGTCTGTACGTGTGTGCAGATGTGTGTACATGTGTGTACGCTTGTGTATGCATGTGTACCTGTGTGAACATGTGTATGCATGTGTATACATGTGTGTACGTGTGTGTACGCTTGTGTATGCAAGTGTACCTGTGTGTACATGTGTGTACGCTTGTGCATGCATGTGTACCTGTGTGAACATGTGTATACATGTGTGTACATGTGTGTACGTGTGTGTGAACGCGTGTACATGTGTGTTTGTACGTGTATATGCATACGTGTATACGTGTGCTAACATATGTATAGATTGGTGGATGAATGAATGGATTGATGGATGATTATAGGTATATTTTCGTCATAAAAATATGAATAATGCAAGAATAATTCTACAAGTTTAAAATTAAATGTAGAATGTAAGGAAAGAAAACTGTATATTAACTGAAATCAACTCTGGTTACAAAATGGCAGGGTAAATAAGGATGCTCGATCTTTGTTTCCATAACAACGCCTACCTGATGGTAAGGGAAGAAAGCAACAAAAAAATTAAAACATATGGCAAAGCCAAAAACAAAATAAGGATACAAGAACCAAAAAGGATGGAAGTCGCGTTAAAAAAATAGTTATTGTTTGTCAGTAATATGGACTGTCTTCTGGTTGTTGGAGGTCTTGAATGAATGCCGTTTTAATCTTATGTTTAAAGCTGTCAATTTGCAGCAATACACAATTCAAATCTAACATCTTGTTGGTAGCCAGTTGACTTTTTAAAATTTGTCCTGCAGATCTTGCTCTATCCTAAGGAGATTCAAACACAATCTAATGTATTACTCTGGGTAGTTTGTATTTCTTCCTTAGTGCTCTTCTTTAGATACCATGTAATACAGGCATAATTGAAATGGTTTTGGATGCACACTTGAGTCTGATTTGCACACTTGAGACCTGGGTTCAAATCTCACCTGGTCACAGTCAATATTTTACATCTGTTTTTCAATGACTTGCATAAGTGACACGCAACCTCATTCTATTGACCCCCTGTGATTTGGGGCATGCCCTTTTCTTGATGATGACATCGCATTTGCTTTTGCCATTCAAGATTCAAAATGGCTGCCCGACAGCTGCCTCTGACATGCAGTGGCCATACACGACCGGTTGTTGACTTAGCGTTTTCAGATATAACTTCTCAAGGCTACTTTTTAATAAGTGCCTGCAAAGGTAAGGTTTTAGTAGCGTAAAAAAATCAGTTGCTTGTCTAAGACGAGACAGGCTTTTATTGTTTTTGCCTCTCAGCTGTGTTTGCTCAGGTATGTTGGTGTGAGCATGTATCGC
Source organism: Chironex yamaguchii (assembly GCA_024741275.1). Classification (NCBI taxonomy): domain Eukaryota; kingdom Metazoa; phylum Cnidaria; class Cubozoa; order Chirodropida; family Chirodropidae; genus Chironex; species Chironex yamaguchii. Next base: position 3,424 of record JANTCA010002212.1, on the reverse strand, counting down.
TTTTCAGGTTAATCATAGCCCCAGAGCTACATATGTCAGAATTGTATATTTTGTGTAGATCATGGGTAAAAATCTTTAGTCTTTAGTCCGATATTTTTTGTTCTATTTTGCTACGAACCGTGTTTGTCCTTGTGATGCTCTTTGAATGTCAGATTTTTTCAGTATTATTCATTCAATGCAAACCGCAAAAACGTGGTTCAGTGTTACATGTTAAAGGGAACAAGGTTTAAAAAACTAAAATGGCGATTTCGAACAAGAAATACTTGAGTTTGCCTGCGCGATGTATCGAGGTGCCTTTCATTGAGCAGTGACAAACAATTAGCCCATTATAATTATTCAATCGCAATCAGCAAGTGATAAACAGAGTGTTGCCTTAAACTTAAAGACTGCCAGATTTGACTATATCGAATAACAGCTATTGACGCGGACTGCAGACATTGCATCATTTACTAGTTATTAGTTTTTTTCAGTCTTGTGTATGTTCATTAATTTTACAAGGAAATGATTGGTAAGAAAGTAGTTCTCAGCTCCTCAAAAGGTTTAGAAACTTCTATTGAGATGTTTGAACTCCAAAAAGTTAGAATTTTCAATGTTTCCATCTAAAAGGAAATTAAAACAGATTTTTAATGTCGCAAGAATTGGGGACTGACATCCACCACAACTTACATCTGACCTACCACTGCAATAGGCATTGTCAGACAATAACAAACAGTGAAACAATAACTAGGTGCAAGTTTTATGTTCAGGCCAATTGACATCAACAGAGTTCACCTCTAAATTACATTGTCTAGATGTTGTGTTATACCAACCAAGACTATTATACTGGTAACATATATATTGTTACAAAAATAGTTGACTTTAAGAGTATTGTTACAAAAATAGTCGACTTTAAGAGTATTGTTACAAAAATAGTTGACTTTAAGAGTATTGTTACAAAAATAGTCGACTTTAAGATTGTTGTTACAAAAATAGTTGACCATTTTGATGATGACAATCATGAGACAATGTAGATAATTTGCTAAGAAACAGTACTAATTTACAGATATTGTCAATGAGATGAAAGTACATGGGCTACATTTGTATATGTCTATCTTTTGTACATCCAGATTCACTACATAAATGATAAAATATTTTTGTTATTGCATATGACCACACTTAATCAACACAATAACTGCAACAGAAATGCTTATCAGTAACGTATGTGATACTCTGCCTAGTAAGGAAAGCATGTCCTTAATAAGTTAGATTATTGCAAAGCTACCTTATTGACTTTTCTTTATTTTGGATCCATTCTAATTACCTTATTGCATTTCATGGTATTTCTTGACTAAAACTTCTACCAGCCTTAAAGCTAAAATGCTTGCATTTTAAAAGTAAGACAGGCATTGACTTCCTTTTCCACTAAATCCCAAGACCATTTTAATCAACACTGTACACAGTCCCTTATATTATACTTTGCAGTCTGCCTCACAACTACCTTGTCACACAGGTTAACTTTCCACATCAAATTCTGTATTCGTGCCTTTCTAGTTTAAACTTATTATCTTCCTCAACTTGCAAAGTATCTGTTCCTGTAATTATTTTGAATATGTTATAAGAGATGCATAAGACATTTAATATTCATACTTTTGTCAGCATTGGATGGAGACACTACTAGCACAATAAAAAGCAAAGATGGTGTTATGTCCTTGTGTAATATACTGTTATTAGGTGCTCTGCTGTAACTCTTGGCAATGGACACAGTCATAGGTCTCTAGTCTTTGTGCTTCCCAGTTTGATGGAATAGCTTATCAGTGTTTTTCATACCCATACTCTCCTCAATGATATTAACCCAGCTGTCCTCTTCTTCTGTTGCTGTCCATATTTCATAGCATCATGTTTGTTTTTCCCTACCTCCTTCATTATGTCACTTAACCAAAGTAATACATTGCACCAGCAAGCCACCATGCCTATGATCTTTGTTATTTCATTAAAAGGATTACACATCTTGCCTAGTCTGTTATATTTTTCTATTCTATCGTAATTGTGTAACTTTGTTTGTAATCATTGCGAGTGTTTTTTTTTGAAATTATGCATTTAGTTTTGATTATTTATCTCAATAACCATGTGATTTGGCTTTTTATTGCTGGTCCTTGATTTCAATATCTTCTTTTAAGAAGTAGGTTGCTAGTATTATTATTTTGATTTATTTGAAGATGGGAAGCCAATGCTGCGTCATGGGGAAACAGGAGACTGGATTGGCACATTTCATGGTCATAAAGGAGCTGTCTGGGGTGCAACATTAAGCCAAAATGCAAGTCAAGCTGCTACGGCAGCTGCAGATTTCACAGCGTAAGTTCTACACAACTTTTGTTTATCATGGTATTTTATCTATTTACTAGTGTTGGTTTGGTTTGGTTTGGTTTGGCTATAACATGAACAGGAGTCAAACTATGATCATGATAACTTGTACTTTAAATCCATGTCTCACAATTGTATATTGGTTGGTTCCTGAGTGATCTCTAGAAATATTGACAAGATTCCTAACTATTCAGTGTCATGACGCTCTCCTTTAATTGAGTGTCTTCCTATTGTGTTATTATGCTTTATGACATGTGTTTTTATGGATGCACTATTCCTTTTAATCCCTTGATATGAGTTACAAGTAGAGGTATGATGGATGGTCTTATCTATATAATGAACAGAACTTGTTACCTCTGCCAAAGAGGGCTGTGTAATTATCAAGGTCTGTTTAGTATTTCTGCCAATGAGGTTATCCAGGCTGGTTTAGTACCTCTACGAAAGAAGTTATGTGATCATCAGGCTTTGTTTATTGGTTAGTCTATTTTATAGTGGAATCTGAGGCCCACAAACATATGGCGTAAGGAATGCCTATCATTTTTATGCCAGTGTGAAATCTGGTGTCTTCTGGATGACAGTTGTAATTTGATTCCTGTCAAAACATGGTAAGGACATCTGTTAAAAGCACAGAGCATGGGTGAACCCTGAAACTCAGCCAATTCTAACAGCTTCTTGCATAAGCAATTGATATATTCCAGTATGGATTGTGGCCATAATTAAACCTTACATCTAGAGTCGTCATGGACCTCCTGTTTCCAGGGGGCAAGGAGAAAAAATTCTGAGAATCCTTTGGTTATAGAGTTTATTTTGAGCAGCATATGCTACTGAAGGCGGAGAAGGGTGGAGCAAAAAACAATGACTTAATCGGAATTAGTTCTTTCACTATACATAGGACATTCTCTACGTAGAACTCAATCCACTGCATGCTGTGTGTCTAACGAAATGAACTGACAGTTCTTTAATGTGATTTCACAATGTTACTACCATTTGATCTTAACACTTTACATTATTAAAGTGGACCTACACCTTTTTCGCTTTCAACTTGTTTGGGTAAATTTGGGTCGTAGAAATCAATTCTCAATGT
>JANTCA010002211.1:0-11491 GCA_024741275.1 Chironex yamaguchii | reverse complement strand
CCCGGTAAGCAGAAGGTCGCGGGTTCGGATCCCGCCCTGGACGTACGATTTGTTTCTCAGAAAAACAATAATCTAACTCTAATTTCAATAATACACAAATGGTTATAACTGCCGGGTCACACACAACTCAGTCACAAAATTATACGGATAAACACAAAAATCTGAATTAATCCTAACCTCGTATTGAAGTAAACGGAGCCTCAATTCCGTGGTTACTATGAGTGCAGTAAACAAATCTAAGCCACAAATGACGGTCGACCTCTGTTTATGACTCCTTGCAATAAAAATCAAATCCAAAACACAAACACTTCACAACAAGATAAAAGAAAAGTTTCTGACAAGGTAAGCAGAATTTAATTTAAGAGTAATAAATCTGAGTCAACTTTACAATCCGAACCAACTTAAGGTAATCGTTGATCGATCCAGTAGCCCACTTTACGCAATCGGAATCAATATGGTCAGTCAGAGACTGATGAACGACGACTTTGACTGGTTTGATGAATACAGAAACAGTTGTCATTAGCATATAGCCACGTACTTCAATAGGATAACAATGTATCATTCTGGGGCAGGCTAAATCAGAAATTTAACTTTAAACTCTAGAGCCTCAGATATGTGCAAACATACATGGATGATGTGAGTGTAAGTTAATTTCAACGACAGTCGTTAAATTAGATGTCTCTTGTGAACTACGAGGCAATGTATAGACCGTTTTAATTTTGGTTTTTTTCCAAAAATATGAAACTTAATATGTGTTGTTTTGATATGTCTTATTTTTTACTGTGTCTGATCTGACTTTTATCAACAAAGCAACGTTAATATCTCTTAGTATTGCTAGTGTGAGATGTTTCTAAGTCTCTGAGTTGCACAATCCTCTTCCTAGTCCTCCTATAATGGAAAGCAGAGAATGCTGAAAGGTGGAAATCTTGATAAAGCATTGCCAAGAAGACAAATTGTAATAGGGAAATGATACAGTGAGTGTTGTTATTCCCATTCAAGTAAGAAAGTACTAGCCTGCCTAGTAAACCATCAATCTCAGGGAAAATCTTGGTTCAAATCGAGCTACAGTGGTATTTCTTGCCACGTCATTGGAAGTACTATCATCTAACTATTTCCTTGTAAAAGTGACATCGGTCATGTGTAAAGGTAAGATAGAGGGTTAGTAACATAAATAAGCAAAATGCAAGGACACAATAAACGTTTATAGAACCAAAATGTTGGTGAAAAATAAGTAGATCAAGATTGCCAATGCTCATGACAATGCTAAATAAGTCATCAGTGAAATCTTTAGGAATAGTTAATCCAACTAAGGTACTTGATTTTACGTTTGTTTTAACATGGGCAGAGTGTATTGGTAATGACCTGACTGCTTTTAGCTTGGAAAATGCTGACTCACGTGATAGAGCTACATGGGGAGTTGAAGCTAGAAGAAGCCTGGTGTTGCCTACCCTGGATTCCAGCAACTATGCAGCACCATAAATACAAAAACAAGATGGATGATGATGATGGCTTTACACACATGCTGTTTGAGAACATGTTTTCACATCTTTGTAAGGATCCACTATAACGCAACAAAACAAATTTTAGTGAATCAAGTCTCTGAAACTATATATGTTGTGATACTGTAACTGTTACAATAAATTAAACATGATTTTAGTGCAACTGAATTTTCTGAAACATATTTCTGTACCCATAATTTCTTATGTCATGCATGTATCTTAGACTTGATGGAGTATTATACCCTGGTGCCATCAATTAGCTTTGTCTAAATTTGCATTCAAACTTCATCTTGAATCTTTTTATAATTTTTTATATCTCTGATATTATGGCTTAGATGCCTGGTATTGCCCAAGGAAGATACTCCCCAGGAATTGTTGAACCCAAGAAGGGGACAGAATTTTTGGCATCATCACATTTTACACTTGGTATGGAACCCAAATGGTTAGCTGGAAATGATACACTTGCTTATTGCAGTACCTTTAAGAAAGACTATCCTCCACAGTCACTTACATCAAATGAAAAAGCATCAATGCCTCCTCCAGCAGACATTATGCACCGAGAGAATAATATCAGTGATCAGTATTGTTCCATTAGTAAAGGACATTTTATTCCAAAAGAAATAAGTAGAAGAGGCTATGCTAATTCTACATATGCTCTGACAAAGACTAACTTCAAGATGGATGCTGATAAACAAATTGAGTCATTCAAAACAACTCATACAGAATATTTTCAGCCATATGACTCAACAGTTGGAAGGGGTTTGGCTCATGGGTCAGGGAGAATGGCAAGTCATATCCCACAAGGTATTTCACTATTTTACATCTTGGTTAGATTAAGATATGGACTCATTTCTTTCTTTTTCTTGTTAACCCTATTTGCCACAAATTATCTACTGACCAATAACTGTACCTTAGGTATGGCATAATGTTGAGCCACTTAAGGGATAACAGAAACTATTCCATTATGGCAATGGGAGGTAACCTTCGAAGACTCTGATTATTTAGCCCTTCTATATATGATGTACTGTGCAGTGTTTATTTAGATTTCTTCAGTTGTAAGTAACCCTGACTCTAACAATGGTTTCTACCATTGCTTAGATTCAGGTTCTTGTATAGCTCTTGCAGTTGGTAAAATGCTGATATAAATACTGTGATGACAGATTGCATCCCTCCATCACACTGCATTTTAAGACAATATTAGACAATGCTTGGGACCAGTTGATGCAATGGTGGTGTTTATCAATTGCTGTACTGTTACAATGAGAAAGTATCAAATTTCTACATATATAATTTGTGTGATGGCTACCCAGTTACAAAGTTCCTATTATTAGGGTTCCTGTTATTGAGAGAATGATAAAGCTTTCAAGACAATTGCATATGCCACATTTAAATATGAAGATACTGTTAGCTTTGGAAATAAAGTAAAGCTCATATGATAAAAGTAGTGTTATCTAAGCCTATTTTGAGACATCAAATAAATACTTAGTCAAGTTGTTAAGTCAAAGAAATTGGACTGAAAATTAGACGGTTGACATCAGTATTAGAAAAAGCCTTAAGATCCTCAAGGTATTATACATTGTAATATAGTTGATATCAATGGAATATGGTATGTCTGGAATATTGTCATGTATGTTGGTTCCTTATGTATTTTATTGTCATTTATGTTGGCTCCCTGTGTATCATATTTAAGGGGTGTGATTTGAAGAATTAGGGAGGGCCTAGAAGAAGAAGCTTGTCAGTGTCTGTCAGTGGAAATTTCTGGGTTTTTTACACTTACTTACTGGCCATAGTGGTCTACAAAACACAACATTGGTGATGAGGATGCCTAGCAAACAATCTGAGTTGTGTCTCTGAAGACCTGCATCTCAAGTAGCAGAACAATTGGAGGAAATGAAAACAATTGTTTGAATTCTCACCAACACAAGCAAGAAGACAGCTCAACTACTACATTTCACAAGAATGGACCTTCATGATTTGTTTGAAGACCTTACAGACCTAGGACCAGTACCAGAGTAGGACAATAATTACCAGAAAACAATTTGAAAAATCGATTTATTTCAAGCCAGGATAATTTTACTTATGAGAGATGTTTTTAGTCAAATGACATTCAACAAAGGTAAAACTCCTGATCAATTTATTACACAGCTTAAAGTTCAAGCAAGACACTGTGATTTTGGTGACAGTCTAGAAGAAAATCTATGTGATCAACTGATAGAATGGGTCAGTGATGTAGAACTGAAAAAACGCCTTTTTGAGGCAAGGAACTTTTTTCTAGAGCAACCTCTCACAAAATGCATGAGAGAGTGCAAACCTACAGGAGAATGGATTTTCGAGTCCAGGAGGTACAGCTAAGAGCCAAACAGGACAGTGAATCTTGTAAAGTTAAAAGGAAGAGTTGGAAGGAAGAAAGTTACGTGTTTTAACTGTGGGAAAGAAGTACACACTACAAGGGATGCAAACTGTCCAGCAAGATGTAGGAAATGTGCCAAATGCTCAAAGACAGAACACTTTGCCGCATGTTGTAACAGTAAAGGCCAACTGGACCAAAGTAACAAACTCAACCCAAGTGTGGTCCATCACATCTTACTGCAGATGGCAGAGAATTATAGGATGATGGTTTGAGTGACAATAATTTTGTGTTCAATGTTTCAGGGGGCAAGCTGGAGTCAATGCTGTCAGAGAAGAGCCAGTGAGTATGAGTGGAATTGTGAAAACTGTTGTAATTGAGTCTGGCCTGGTAATTAACATTATAAATGTTACGGAATATGAAGATATAAGGCCTTGATGCTAGTCTGTTGAAATGTAAGAAGAAACTGTTTGGTTACGGGGGAAACAGCTCAAAGTGCTGGGTCAATTTCAAGCCAAACTGAAAGTCAATGATAAGGAGATTTAATCAGTGATGACTTGGTGGTGCATAGTAGAGATCGACAGGACCACAACAAGAAGCTAGAGGCTGCAGTCAGGTGACTAGATGAGAGAAACATCACACTGAACATGGAGAAGTGTTCATTCAGGATGGACAAAATTGTGTTTATGAGCCTGTTGCTGTCCAAGTAGGGAATCAGCCCTACAGCAGGAAGAATAAAGTCAGTCCTGGAGGCAACTCCTCCAACCTCTGCTTACAAAGTAAACAGTTCTCTTGGGATGTTTAGTTTCGGTAGTCGAGTTATACCTAACTTTTCCTCAATCACTGAACCATTACAGGTAATGGCAAGACAAGGCACAATATTCAAGTGGGATACTAAGGAACAGGAGGCATTTGAACAACTCAAGAAGGCCATAAGCAATGCACCTGTCCTGGCCTGTTTTTACAAAGACAGTCATACTAGTGTGGTCACTGATGCAAGCCCAGTCAAACTTGGGGCAGTTCTTATTCAGCAAAAAGATGGTGTCAGCGTATGGGTGTGCTATGCAAGCCACAGTCTTGCTGATGTTGAGCATTGCTATAGTCAGACGGAGAAAGAACCACTTGCTATAGTGTGAGAGTGTGAGAGGTTTGACTTGTACCTTCAGGAACTCGAGCCATACAACTACAAGATTTGCTGTAAGAGTAACTACAAGAGTAACTGATGTTGCACACTGGAAGTTCAAAGGCTTCTCAGACGATGCTGAGAGCCCAAAACTAGACCCAAGCAATTAACTGAAGTAATGCAAGCACCAGTAGTTTTCCATAAAAATCAAGTTAAAACATCAGGTTAGGGAGGTTTGTAGTATCATCAGGATACTGACTAATATTGATCTTAAGAGCATTGGCAGAAATGGAGTAGTTAAAAGATAGAATAATAGGAAGTTCATCATATCTGTTTATTTTTCTTAATCTAAATATACTGTTATCCACTAAGTTTCTTTCTAATTTCATAACAAGATTTGATGGTAAGGTTAATGACAATGGTCATAGTGATGATCCTGAAACTGCCATGTCATGGTATTGAGATGTTGCATTTTTAAATGCATTTTAAGTTATGTGATCATTTGATAAATGCACAGTTGTTTGAAAATTTGTTTTCTGCAGATTTAGAAACCATACACATAATTAGTTTAATTTAACAAACTCATCGTATCACTTATTTGTGGCCAAACTAATGTGTATTACTCTTTCTTTTACTTATCAAGGGGACAAGGACAAAATTCAGTGGCCAGAATCAGATTATCAAGGAAATTTTGTGAAACATGGCAATCAGAAAAGGGACGAAATCATCAATGATCTCGTTTGCAGACGCAGTACTATCAAAGGGGATGTTAGAGTGAACAATGACCGGCTTTTTCATACAACTAATCAGTCAACGTACCAACATAAGTACAAAGCAAAGAATGAAGTCGACTACAGCGTCAGGGTACAATTTACAACAATTTTGTTTATTTCAGTGTGCGATTTCTGTATTGTCTATTGCAACTAGTCATGGCCGTGACACAAATAGGGGTAGCCAGAGGCAGGACAGAAGATGACTACTGCTTATACTGGTGTTCCACAAGTGCGTTAAATGTTAAAAAGGCAGAAAAGATAAAAATATTTCAATCTGACGCTCATTTGAGAGGGAAAGCGAGACAATTGGGACTTTCGACCAACAACCTTCCTTTTTGCAGAAGCACGATAGACTTGTGCCTTGTTTTCTTCACTGTTTCTGTTCTTATTTGTTCTTTATTCTATTCATTCCTCATTCTATTCATTCCTCATTTTGTTAATTCCTCATTCTATTCGTTTCTTGTTCTGTCCATTCTTCATTCTGTCTATTCTCTTTGTTCTTCATTCTACTTGTTTCTACATTCCGTTTGTTCATTACTGTGTTTGTTCCTTATTCTTTTTGTTCTCTATTGTATTGGTTCTCCATTCTATTCATTCCTCATTCTCGTCGTTCTTCAATCTGTCCACTCTCCATTCGTCCCTCACTCTATTCTTTCCTTATTCTCTTCCTTGGACTTTCTATCCACTCCACATTCTATTCTTTTCTCATACTGTTCGTTCTGCATTCTGCTCGTTCTTCGTTCTGTCCATTCCACATTCTATTCGTTCTTGATACTGTTCGTTCCTCATCCTGTTCGTTTTGCACCCTGTTTTTTCTTCATTCAGTTTATTCCTCATTCTATTTTTTCCTCATTCTGTTTATTCCTCATTCTATTTTTTCCTCATTCTGTTTATTCCTCATTCTGTTCGTTCCACATTCTGTTCGTTCCACATTCTGTTTATACTTTGTTTACCCTTTCTCCAATAGTATCCAGTGTCTAATATCCCACAAGGAGACAAAGAAAAGGCAGCAGCAATGTTATCCACTAATCAAGCCTCATTCTGTCCTCTTGATGCAAGCGATTACAACACTGCAGACAGGAAAAATGCGTTGAATAAGCTGCAAAGCACAAGTTTCAAGACTGGAGACAAGAGAACCGAAAGTTTCTATTCAACTGCTCATAGTTCTTATCAAGTACCTGTTGGAGGGGGTACGAGTTGTTGTCTTGATTGTGTTTTCTAGTATATTCGCAATAGATATGCCAATGGAAACGTAATCTGCTATTCTCATATCATGTTGATTTCTCTCAAGATGTCAAACGTTTTTGACGAAACGTAAGAAAATAAACCATAATTAAACACAAAGTCATGGCTCTTGCTTTAAGAATTATTTGCATGGTAGTTATATTTATTAGCTGATCGTGTTCTGTTACAGTTAATGGTACTATTTACTACATATAACCAATAAACTGGGTTTTTGTAGAGCAATTGGTATTTCTTGAGAGAGTGAGGTCTTTCCGATGATACTTGCATCCGGTTGCAATAGCTACGTAACAAGTATGTAGATGTTTACAGTTACGTGGAAGAGGAGGAAAAGGAGGATGGGATCCATGGGAATAATACATGACAATTTACTACTTATTCATTTACTTATTCTTTTTTAGGACGAGGATGTTCAGCTGGTTTGAATATGGGCAAAAGTAGTTTTCCTGATGGTGACAGAGATCCACTACGTTCATTTCTAAGAATTAGTGCAACTGTCAATCACTCGGACTTCTTACCTGTAAGTTTATCTCGTATCTATCTAATAAATGAATTGTGTGACAAAGCTAAAAATTTAGAAAATGATCATCAAAAATCATGCCTTGACCAGGAAGTTATTTAGTATCTAGTCAAAAATGGTTTCTTACGAGTTAAAAGGCGGGCTTAATAGGAAGACACCTTTAAAGTAACCTCTCTAAACATCTGTTATCTACAAGAGAGAATTTAAAGGGGTAATTAAATTTTGGTATCATTTCGTTGGTCCACAGGGATCTTAAGCATTAAGTTAGGAACCAAAGCAAGAGCTTTGCCTTTACTTATCTTAAGTAGCTGTTAAACTCTGTTAGATACATAAAAAAGACAAAATTTATCAAACAGAAGAAAAGCCTTAAAAAGCCGTAATAATACAAACTGCAGAAGAAGGATTATTGAGTCATTCTTAATAATATGTGGCATATATTATGATGATGCAAGTACATTATTTGTAGCTTAATGTATACACAAGAGTCATGTAAGGAGACCGGCTTGGCAACTAAGTTTGCTGGTTGGTCTAGAAGTGTTTTGCTAAGGTGAGCGACATAATACATTTATCAAATGTTGTGGACCCCAACTTCTTGTCAGTTGTTTTGTTGCTAGTAAACATAACAGTCATGCAGATGCACGTATGTAAGCATTGTTTTCCATAAATGAATACAAAGAATACAAGATCAAACCTTGAAAAGGACTAATTGCATATATAAAGCAGTGTCGCTGTGATAAAGAAAGAAATTAAATGTTGAAAGTTATCTCTGGTTAAATATGGCAGCGATAGGATTAATAAGGCGGAGGTGGCCTTGTTTCCATAATGGTCTCCCCAGTGGTGCTATAAAAACATAATAAAATTCCAATGGTCATAGCATCGTTTTAGGTAAAAGGAAAAGAAAAGAAACCCGTGAACTTTTGGTTAGTATAGATATTAACAATTGAAAGAGTTGGTGTACGTCTCGTGTATTGGAAAGTCGCCATTCTCTCTCTTTATATCCATACAAATTCTCAAAACGTCATCTTTCTACCTTTTTAGCCACCAAAAGGATACAGTAATCCCGTTGTTGATGGTTCGAAAATTCGAACTGTTTCTCATTTCGATTTTGGGAAAGACCATAGACAGAAATCCTACTCGACAACAATGAATGAGAGTTTTCAGAGGAAACACTTAGGGTACAATAGAATGCATGGGGATACAGGTTCGAGCTGCATACCACTGGACTATTACAGTAAGATGCTGAAACTATCTTATATTATTATTGTTCATCATTAACCCTTGATCCCTACTTTTTGCGCCTATTTTAGTGAAATGGGATCACTTTTGAATCAACAATAGGGCAAGGTCAATTCTTCAGTCCTATGTTTTAAAAACTTTTTTAATCATGGAATTGTTGTCTTATAGTCTTCGAGTTCTTTGCATCAGAGAAACTCTGGAGTTATGAAATTTGCTCATGCTAGTGAGCGAAGTTTTTATTGACATGATATTTACTACCTTTGTTAGGTGGCAGGTTTTGCATTGACTGCACGTTGCCATTTAAATAAATTTTGACCAAATGAATTATGACGTTCTATTTACTCCCTATATGACATTACATCGTGATTTCTTGCATTTGAAGCCAAAGATAGTTGGTGCCACTCGTTATTAGTTGTATGACATAATTTAAAGTGGATTGAAAGGCATATTTTATAAGATTAATGGTGTTACTAAAGGCCGTGCACTTCAGACTACGACTCAACTGACTGAAAATGATGAATATTTAGGATGTTCTTGGTTGTTCATACGTGCAAAGCAGGTGAATCATATTAAGTTGACGAAAATGAAAATTTGCTCTAATTTGCAAAGTATTTCTTGCTTTTCTAATTGCTTCCTTTTTTTTCCTCAATCATAGAAAATCTTGTTCATGAGCCTACGTATCGTACTGACTATGGACCGAACCGAGGCCTGGCACCCATTAGACCAAATCCGACCGCACTTGGCCAGGTAGGACGTTCGATTGATTGGTGTTTAGTAAAGAGTATCTAGAGTGATTAAACAAGCTGCCTTCAAGACCAAGAGACCGACCTTAGACTTATTACGTGGGTGACTGACTAAGCGGGCTTATGACTGTGTAGTAGAATGAGTAACTTTGAATACACGCGCGAGCAAGTAAGCGAGCGTATAAACGAGCGATGGAGCTAGTGATCGAATTAGCAAGTAAGTAAATAAGTGCAAAAAGAAATAAGTAAATGAATAAATGATTAATTGATTGATTGATGAAATGAGTGATAGAGTGAGTGCTTGAGTGAGGAGGTGTATGTACGTGCATATTCGTGACTCAATGTGCACGAGTGATTGAGTTATTGTGTGGCTGAGTTAATGAGTGATTGAGTGATCGAGGGAGTGAGTTTGAAAGGGAGTGAATGAGTTTGTGAATGCATCTTTGTGGCTGACTTACTTGAGTCAAGCACTGTGCTAGGATCTTCCATGGTATTAAACTAGACTGCCGTTGATCATTATAGCAGGAGTTGTTATTTGTATACTCAGACCATAACGCATGGTGTTAAGAGCCAGCTTCATGGGATAATGCATCAGCTGAAAAGCAACGATCATCTTTCGTGTCTGTGGTAAGCTTTTGATCTGAAAGGCTGTAAATATTTTTAGCATAATTACTGAAGTAGTCCGAATAGAGATTATAGGCACCCTTGCTCCCAGGATTCTGTGATACCCCACCACCGTACCATATGGGACAACAAAGCATTGTAACAACTGTCAATTTTGCTTAGAACAGATATATGATCTATCTAAGAGTGATATTGTTATTATACAGAATTCCTTGAAGATGACAGTTACGCCAATTCATGCTTTGAATTCGTGTGCTTTCGCAATATTGTCGGTTAAAGACAAGCCACCGAGTTCAAAGTGATATGTGTCAGCAGTACAGGAACAGTTTTCTTCTGGTCTGTAGGTCATGTGTTAAAGGTTTCAGTTTTTTAAATCTTGAAATGTTTTTAACAAGTTGTAGCTTGTTTCTAACGTTGCTTATTTCATTAAATTTTTTATTATTTCGTTTGCAGCTGAAAAGGTCACATATTCAGCTCCCAAAGTCATTTGATGGTGATCACCATACAACTCATCGTATTACATACACTCCAAAATCCCATTCGCGTGAGCGTATTCTTGATTCAGGAAGAATACAGCGTAGCTCAGTTCCATTGGGAACACTTACAGCGTGAATGTTATTACAGGGAGGTCAATTCTAAATGCCATCTTGTCAAGTTTATTTGTGTGATAAATTGAACTATATTCAAAACAATGTCATTTTTAGATCAAGTGTAAAAATGAGATGCAAACGTCTAAAAGATACTTCTCCAACTGTTGTTCCAGTTTGTCTGTGTTTGTTTCTTGTTCAATGTTCTTGACAGGAAGTTCCCAACCATTTTACTGAAATCTTGTACGGAAGCCAAAGTAGCACATATTTGGAGCAATAAAAGCAATCAAAGGAAGACCTCTTGCTTAATACCTTGTATTTATTAGTATAGTAAAATTACAAGGTACGAAACTAGGGTGCTCTGGTCTATTTTTACAGCCAGTAGGCATTTAATTGCCGTTAAGAAGATTGCGTTCTCATTTTCATAACAAATTAAGAGACAAAATTTTCTATTATGAATTTAGTTGGGTAAAGTAAACAATGAACTAAACTCTACCTTTTGAAGAAGTAAGAAAGAAAGATAGAATGAAGGAAAGGAAGAAAGAAGGAAAGGAAGAAAGAATGAGCTTACTTATTTGACTCTTTTAAGTTTGTAGTGTGTATTGTCAAATGTAATGTTAAAAACTCAAGATGAGAAGGAAGACGTTGGTGGTGGTCTACCTTGTCACTGTTTGGTCGCTTTGGACCACAAACCGGTGGGTTTATAATGGGTTGATCCCTTTACCCACCGCTGGGTTTCGTCTCGTGATACCAAGGACTTTGAATGTCCTTCAGCAAACCTTTGTGCCGTGATGGCA
>JANTCA010002210.1:0-11492 GCA_024741275.1 Chironex yamaguchii | reverse complement strand
GAGACATGTGGAGACAAACCACCCGGAGAGCAGCTGCTGTGGCACCCCTACGACCGACCTCGGTTCCGGGATGATGAATGAATGAAATGAAAATGTTGATGATAAATATGTTCACTCATTATGGTAAAGGGTATTTTGTAATTGTATTTTGATTTCCCTGTTACAGAGATGAGCGACATGCTAAACCCGGTCAGAAAAAGGATGAAGAAGATGACGAAAATGAAGATCTAAATGATTCAAATTATGATGAAGTAGGTTTACTTTTTGTTATCATTTTTTCGTTATTTTATAGCATATTTTGTATAATTGTGCCAGAATTGTTGTTTCCTGTTGTCTGAGCAACAATGAAAGTTTCAAACAAGAGAGAATGGATCAAAATTTTATATGAAGCCTATGTCATGCCCTCATTTTAATTTCTTACCCATAGCAACACTTTCCAATTCTTAACTTGACCGCAAGCAGTTATGTACACCCAGATCTTATGGGGAATCTGTCCTTGAAGGGAGACAGGATAAAAGGGCTGTCAGAGTGGAATGGTCCATAGTGCTCCAGTCATCAACTTTAGTTTATCTTGACCTGCCGAGCATTAAGCCAATACTTTAATATTTCCATCACATTTCTTTTGTGTTTCTTTTTTTATTATGTGTTACATCATTTTTCACTCTAAGTTGTTCTTTTGCCGTACACATTTGTGCTAGGGTGTTGTGAACTGTTGTTTTGTGAAGATAATGTAACATGGTGCAATACTTTTAAGAACTATTGTGTACCCCATTAACAGGATCAAAGCTTTTAATAAACAGTTCTCAGTTAGCTTGATTTCTGGAACTATTTTTGGCCAACCTTTGGTTTATTTTTTTCAAATGGTCTTTTAATAATGAGTATGACCTTTGTTATCGTTGTAGTTTGCTGGTTACAGTGGAAGTTTGTTTGCTACTGGTAATTATGACAAAGATGATGATGAAGCAGATGCTATTTATGATGGAATAGACAAAAGAATGGATGAAAGAAGGAAAGAAAGAAGGTACACTACAATACCTTTAACTAGTATTGTCACTGTTTAGTCAGTCTTATTGCCATTTTGTATTGTTAAATGATAACGAGAATTGCATTATCCATATCAAATCCTGATTTACCAGATGTGCTGATTTGTTTAATGAATGTAAGATAATCTGGTATAGGAAGTAAAGAAGTGTAATGGGACCAAAGTGGAGCCTTGTAGAACTCCCACTTAAGCTATTGTTACCAAATACTTTAGTAGGTTTTGCATATTAATTATTAACAGTAATAATAAGCAGTCGTAAAAACAGTCAGCTAATGATGCATTCCTTAACAAAGACATGATGCAAGACAAAGATGAACAATGACGAAGAGGAAGACAGGAAAAGAAATGTACAATCCATTGCAAGATTGGTTTACTCTTTGTGTACTTGGTCATTGAAATATTTGTCAAGTTCTTTTGTCCTTATTAATGAATCAAAAATGGGGTAGCGTGAGTGTAATAGTAGAGGGTTTTCACTAGCTGACTAGTGATTTGTTTTTGTCGAATATTGTCAATCTAGATGATCTTAGTGGCGATGAGTTAACATAGATTTTGACTGTCGCTTTTCTTCGTCCTATAACTGCATACTGTTTCTTTCTCCTTTTAAATATTTTCCTGTATATTTGTTATTGTTTACTCTATTTTCCTTGAAATCTGTTATTCATTTTAGGAATCGTTTTTCTTAATCTAAAGTTTGTCATAAGTTTTTCCTATCTATCGATGTGTGCACACCTTTATTCTCGTCTGTTGCTTAAAGTAAACGTAGAAAGAAATTTGAGGCAAACCTTTTCCTTTTAAAATTTGCTAGCAATGTTGTTAGTTTTATGCTTTATAGGTTTAATGGCACCCATTCACCAGCATCTAAAGATGTAGATATTAACAGCGATAAATATTTGTTTTACCTGCAATTTTTTTGGTTTCTTGTTAACCTCTTTTTTGTATCTATGGTTATTGTCGTCATTTATTATGCCTTGACTATTGTCGTCATTTATTATGCCTTGATTATTGTCGTCATTTATTATGCCTTGATTATTGTCGTCATTTATCTTGCCATGGTTATTTTCGTACTTCATTTTAGGGAGAGAAAACTCAAAGAGGAGATTGAGAAGTACCGTCAAGAAAGACCCAAGATACAGCAACAATTTTCTGATTTAAAGGTTTGTGTAGATTCAGTCCAATTTTTGAAACAGAACAGAGTGTCTAAAGCAATGAAAAACAACGTTCTAACCCCACGAGAAAAGCTAGAATTGTAGTTTACTGTAGTCAGTAGCTTTATCATGACATTAGTTGTATGCTTTTTATGAGCTACGTATTGAGAGACACTTCAAGATTGTAGTTTATTGTCATGAAACACTTACTTACTTACGTGCAAATCCTTTACAAGGATTACCGCTTCCAAGTTCTACCAATAGTAGTTGGAGCACTTGGATATGTTCCCACGTGCCTTCTGGAACACATGGAAGAGTTTGGTTTTGAAAAGAAAGAAGCGAAGAAACATATAATCAAAATGCAAGGAATCGTATCTGGCAGAACAAGTAAAGATATGCAAAACACTCTTGAATTTTTAGACTCACTATATTGACTGTTGTTGTATTGTTTTAGTATTATATAATCAATCTTGTCTCAAGTTTTGAGACCGATTGACTTACCTTATTGTAAAGAAATGCTAATTTGAAATGATTCATATGTATAAAGCTTACTTACTTACTTATTGTCTTTAGCAATGTCACAAATGATTGTATAGGGGTCTCTAGCCCAATGGGCACCATATGCTTGCCTCAGCTGTGGACTTAGGTCCGACCGGATGAAATTGCCCCATGTCTTTCTTGAAGCATTCTTTCTGCATTTCCAGGTTGCTGGAACCGCTTCTTTCCGAATTCTCTTGCAGAGTCTATATTCATTTACTCTGGCGTCTTGTCTCAACCAGCACAATCAGTTGCACTGAATGATGACCTCCACTGTCGGTTGGTCCTGACAACATGGCCGCATGTGGATGTTAGAGATTTTTTGCTCCTAAGGCTGTATCCGCATATGGTCCTTAGACAGTACATATGGAACACCTCAAGCGGATCGACTTCACTTTTCAAGGGGCACCAAGACTCTGATCAGTAAACCAGAATTTGAATTATGGCAGCGTTGAAAATCCTCTTTTTTGTTGCCATAGATGTACCCAGTCGTCGGCAGAGCCATCGAGACATACTGCCAAACACCCTTGAAGCTTTCGCTATTCGACAGGTGATATCCTACGTTGGTGCGACCTTCTCGTTCGTCAGAGTAGATCCCAGATACGTAAAACGATTAACATTTTCAGTGCCTTTGATTTAGCTGGCTTTACTCTCAGGCCAAGTATTATTGCGTTCCAAGATACCAGATCTACCAGGATTTGAGCAGTTCATTCGTCTGGAGCTAGAATTGCAATGTCATCGGCATATTCAAGGTCAGCGATATACAGAGTGTCGGAGATATGAACTCCATCTACTTGTTGGATTGATTTTGACATGATCCAGTCTAGTACCAGATCGAAGAGCATCAGAGACATGATGCACCCTTGCCGAACTCCTGTACCAATATTGAAGGGATCAGAGACATGTTGGCCGATTCGCACAACTGATTTTGCACTGCTGTACATGTCCTGCAGGATGTCGATAACGTTTTCAGGGATACTACATTTCTTTAGCACTTTTCACATCGATTCTCTGTGTATGCTATCAAACGCACACGCAAAATCGATAAATACCGCAATGGTTGGTTGTCAATGATGTAATCTCTGCTTGAAACACTGACGTAGATTGAAGATCTGGTCAGCACAGCCTCGTCCTGAACAAAAGCCTGCTTGCTGCTCTTGCAGAGACGCTTGATGTTGGTTACTTAGTCTTGATCTTATGACTTTGGTCAGGACTTTGCTTACAATGGATAGAAAACTGATGTCTCGGTACTTAGCACAGTCTGATTTGGACCCTTGCTTGAAGACTGAGACAATGATAGAGTCCTTGAAGTCCTGTGGGACGCGTCTGTCCCGCCAAATGCTGACAAATACTTTTGGAGCATGGTAACTGTCGCAACATTGATTACTTTCAGTTCTTCTGCAGCAATTTTGCATGGTCTTCTGGCTTTATTTCGCTTTCAACTACGAATGGCAGCACCGATTTCCGCCACAGATGGTGTTGACTGGGAGGGATATCCAGACCCGTGTCCAGACTGGGTGGGTCTGGATGGTTCAGCAGATTCCTGAAGTGCTCTTTCGAAGGATTCAGTCGACCTTTAGTGTCAGGGATAGGATTGCCATTCAGGTCGTTCACCCTGATCGGCACTGGTTGCCTCATCTGACCTGAGGCAAGGCGGACACTTTAAAAACTGCAGACCATGCCGACCATTTTAGTACAGATACCAGGCAGATGTTTCTTGGATTTTTACTAGAGTTCCCCTTTAGCGAGTCGTGGCCCTTCACCGCCGGCACTAAGCCTTCCTGTTACGCATGACGCCATACAGTATAGCCTCATTTTGGACCCGTTGGCCTCTTCGAACCACGGGAAGGTAGAGAGTTGGACTTGGAGGAAGGGAAAACATTTGGAACCCTTCACGAATTTGCGTGTCATCCTTGCGCAGGGGAGAAACTAAACGCAAAGGAGAAAGAGAACCACTTAAACGATTTTGCCTGCCCTATATGAAGGATACCAAAAAAGGTCATGATAATTCTTCGACAACACAACATTCCCTGTTCCTTGCTCACAGAATCCACCTTACGGAAGTGCTTACCGAAACCGAATGACTCAGTTCCTTTTATGTTAGTTTGGTCCCAGTCTTCTTGCCTATACATATGTATGATCTATATGCTGTATATCTATAGAAATATAAAAGCTAAAATTGCGTGTTTAATCCGGTATTAAGGAGCAACCATGTAAGAAGAAAGTGGTTGCTGTGTATTGGATAAACACTAAAACTTGCTTTTCCACTGCAAAGAACATGTTATTTGTGCCCCGTGGGTCGTTCGTGTAAAATATCACTTCTATTATATTTATAATTATTTTTACTATTGTATTATTGTCATTTGGACTCCATATCTTAACGCGGATCTTCAAGGTTAAAAAGTACCACAAAGGTGACAACAATTTTCAGTTATGCCTACCACTAACGCCAGTGCCCTGCAACGTCCATCCCCAATACTTGTCATTGTAGTAACTGCTATAGAAATATGCACGACAGTCTTTCCATGTACATTCGTAGCCAGTACCTTTACAGGCTGGACCTTAAACATTTAATTATTTTCCTGCTCAGAATAGTAATTCCCCGACAACTTTCTTTTACTTTCAGGTCCACGATGGATGTACTTTATTATGAATTATTTATAATTTAAAGGACTGCATGAAAATTCGAGACAAACGTATAGAAAGAATAGACATGTTATGACATTCGGTTTCTTTGGTCTGTTATTTCAGAGAAAGTTATTAGATGTGTCTGATGAAGAATGGTCAACGATTCCTGAAGTTGGTGATGCCAGAAATAAGAAACAGAGGAATCCAAGATCAGAAAAGTAAGGAATCAACCTTGTTTAGATTTGTACATGTAAAGTGGTATAAGGGAATGCATCCGAAAACAGTCACTGGTATATCCTGCCAGGGGTTAGGTGTAGTACCAGAGCCCTAAACAAGACATAGCCATGCATACTTGCTCTCCCATTGTCAATTGATTGTATCATAGAAAGGGTAGCCAACTTTAACTGGTGGATTCAGGTTCCCATCTGAATGAAGCAGAAGAAAAAGGCAGCGAAGCTGGATGCATGGCCCATTGAAACGATTTTATAAATATCCACTTTAGAACGGATGAGAACGCTCCTTTTAGTAGGTCATTTTGAAATGGTTTTTACATGTCAAAATTTGACTGGACCAGTTGCTCCCTTGTTCCCTTCTCGATCTGCCACTGCTGAAATTACCCGTCGTTTAATATGGACGCAACATAATATCAATGATTTCCATTGTATGGAGACAAGATTTGTATGCAATCTTGTCAAATAAAGTATAGCTGTATGTATATCTTCCAAGAAAAACAGAGTATTATCAAAAAGGCATATTGTTTGTCTCTTTTAGGTTTACGCCAGTGCCTGATAGTGTTTTAAGAAGCGCATTAATGGCTGGACAGGCAAATTCTGCACTAAGCTCATTACAACAGGTAAGAACAAAGTAGCTTGTCGTATTATCACACATAGTATCATCGTAGTGGTCTGACATTCTTTCATTATAGCCAAAAACCGTTTCTTTTGTTAAAAGACATTTTAATCTTGTGCCCAGTTGTTGATAAGAGTAGGCCACTCTTGAAGTCGACAGTGTCATGAAGCCTAGGACGAAAAGGCTGTCCCAGATGGCAACGTGAACTGAAAATGCAAGTATTCAGCATACAGTTGCTACCAAATACTTTTTAGCAACAGATTTTATAAGATGCGAAATTGTAGCAAAGGCCGATAGGAAGACGTACTTTGAAGAAGCAAACTGGTTACCGAGTTTAACTGCTTGTCATGCTATTGTTATGGAATCTACAAGAAAGTACTATCTTTGGGTGTTATTACCTTTGACTGATTATTCATGGAAAATGTTATAAAACATGACCCAGTCAATGTTAAGCTAGTTGATTCCCATTACCTTTATTAAGTTGGTTTGCCTGAGGCTAACCTGTCCATTTCACAGCAACCAAGTTCACATGAACTCAGCGTTGTTCGCATGATCTCAACCCCGTTCACACGACTACAGCCCGGTCCACACCACTTGTGTCCAACCATGCACACTTTATACATATTAAACGCAAGTGCATTTCAAACTATGTCGTCTGAGTCTCTCCTACAGCAGCGCAGTCCATCCCATGAAAGCTAGGTGTCTTTCACGTCAGCTTTGTCCATTTTTACTCTGCCAAGTAGAAACTACACCAGCCCAGTCTACGTCATGCCAGCCAAGTCCATGCCATGCCATTTCAGTGCTGGTTACATTAACTCGGTCCACATCACGTCAGCATAGACTGCATCACCCCAGTATAGGCCACGTTACCCCAGCAAAAGCAGCACCACGTCAGCAAAGCTAAAAAACGTTTTACCATAACACGGGGATATATTTCTATTTTTGATGTTGAAACAGCATCTGTAAAACCAATTAATTCCAACTGACAAGACGGAGAGAGGTTATGTAATGGGGAAACGGAGAGAGGTTATGGAACTCTGTCGGAGGAACAGAGATAACACGTCTAACATGCCATTTGAGAAGGATATTATGCCAAAGGATATTGCGCACTTACAGTCAACACTTCCATGAATCACATCAGATGGAATTCTCAGGTAAATGGGAATTAGCACGTGTAAATCTTTATTGTCAACAATAACTCCTATCTTGTACATAGTTTCGAAACAAAGCACTCGTCCTGCACTTTATCATTACATCAAAATTTGTGCATTATTCTATCATTTTGCGAATTTTTACTCTTGCAAATTTACAGCAACTTGGTGGGCTTACTACACCATTCCCTGGAACAACAACTCCAGGTTTTGCAACTCCGGGTTACAGTACACCATCGGGAGATCTAGATTTGATTAAAATTGGTGAGGCAAGGAAGTCACTCGTTGGAGTCCGTCTTGACCAGGTATGTTGATATGTGCTGATTAGTAAAGGTGTTTTTCCACATCAGTAACCAATAACTATGTGCGAGTGAAACAGGAAAGCTTCAAGGGAAGAATAGTGATGGAATAAATGCATTGCATCACAACAGTTAAATGCCAATGATGCAATTCTCTTGTAAGGGTCAAAAAAGTAACAAAAATGCACACGTCGTCTTGATCACATGAAAGAATACTTGACAAGCAATCATAAACGAGCAAGTTTGGAAGAAGTAGAGGTTCTGCCTTTAGGTAGAAAGACGTAACAACAGTTCGAGTGACCTGAATTTAATCAATCCGATTTATTGCTTGTAAATAAAGTAAACATGAATAGAAACACACAGCAGTTATGTCTACGTTGAGGACAGGATTGATCCTTAACACACATTGTTGAAATGGCCACATATAAATATACTGTAATGTTACTTCATGATAATGAAATTCCGACACTTTAGTACATGGAAAAGAACAACATCTGTATATTATACAACATTACAGTATGTTTACTTTTCATCTGTTTACTTTTCGTCTGTTTACTTTTCGTCTGTTTACTTTTCATCTGTTTACTTTTCATCAGTTTACTTTTCATCTGTTTACTTTTCATCTGTTTACTTTTCATCTGTTTCTTTTTCCTCAGTTTTCTTTTCATCTGTTTACTTTTCATCTGTTTAATTTTCATCTGTTTACTTTTCATCTGTTTTCTTTTCATCTGTTTACTTTTCATCTGTTTACTTTTCATCTGTTTACTTTTCATCTGTTTACTTTTCATCTGTTTCCTTTTCTTCAGTTTTCTTTTCGTCTGTTTACTTTTCATCTGTTTTCTTTTCGTCTGTTTTCTTTTCATCTGTTTTCTTTTCTTTTCTTCTCTATTCTTTTCTTCTGTTTATGTTTCTTGTGTTTTCTTTTCGTCTATTTTCTTTTCTTCTGTATTCTTTTTTCTGTTTTCTTTTCATCTGTATTCTTTTACATCCTTGCCTTTTATTCTACCATTTTATTTTTATTTTATTCTACTATTTATTCAAATTTATTCAATTATTCTCTTTAAATTTGTTTTATTTCACCGATATAGTATTGTGATTTACCCTTGTTGGCAAACTCAAGTTCAATTTTTAGTGATAAGAAATTTCAAATAAACCATAGTTGTGTATCTGTGTATGTATCTATATATCTCGTTAATTTGGTGCTTTAAACTTATTTCCTCTACAAAGTAGTTTTAATTTTTGCCGACTGTAGGCGTCAGATTCGGTTTCCGGGCAAACAGTGGTGGACCCAAAAGGATATTTAACTGACCTTCAAAGTTTAACACCATCAGCTAATGGTGATATAGGGTGAGTTGTGTACTTTGAAGAAAGTAGCGTAAAAACAAATCCGTGTTCGGTGCATAGGACTGCAGTCTCTGAGTTGTTATGTGAGCATTGTTGTTCATAGATAGGATGGAGCTTTTTATTCCAAAGTTGCTTTGCTCCTTTTGTATTACTTCAAGATCTTTTTGGAGCTTTGTGATGCATAGGCCCCTTTTCGTATCTACCTCCGTCAGGGGTACGAAGAGCCTTCTTTTTTGAAAGAATATCGGTATCTGTTAGTTTATGTTTGGTGTAAGCAATCAATGCAGACTTCATCAAATGATCGTATGGATAAGGAGAGAAATTTGTGGAAAATAGACAATGTGTCCCCAGTTCTTGTTATAAGAGGACTCTGTCATCAGAGACCTTACTAAGTCTCAAGGCTGCATCCCATCCTTAGAAAGAAGCTAATTAGCCTGTTTGATTGTTGTGTTATTCTGTTTTTTTTATTTCAACGCCCTATCCCGTTAGTCGTCAACGATTTAGTTTACATTCTTAGGGATATCAAGAAGGCAAGACTACTGCTTCATTCTGTTATTACAACTAATCCAAAACATGGACCAGGTAAATTTTTACTTTACTTTGTAAGGACAGAACTACTTTGTGCTGTAGTTGTGTCCTACCAATATTGTGGTTACCAGGAGGTTGTCTTCCTTTTGAGAACAGATGACTCATAGTGACGTGCGTTTTAGAGACAGTTTGATGTTTTGACTTAGTATAGAGCCCCCGGGGGGGCTTTCAGTGGTTTTATTAAGAGAGGTCTCCATCCGATATTTTTGGGTAAAATGTTTCGGCAAATAATGATACTTGGGGTCGAAGTGTAAATTTTTGGGTGCAAAAAATGCAGAAACTAAAATTTGGAGAATTGGAATTTATTGTCAAAACGAGAAAGTGTATGTACGCTCATTTGAATGCCAAATTTAAGCAATTATTTGATTATAAGAATTTCTGTATTCATTTATTTGGTAGTTAGGATCCAACTTAAGGTGTTACACATAAGCCAAAATCTTCATCATACCATAAATATTACTTAGTCAAACAGATGTATTACCCCAGGGGAAATTAAATTTGAGTCAAGATACTTTAAGGTCATGATCAAGTTGGTTATTTTGAGTTTTGGGGTACTTTCTATATTCTCGGATAGGTTCCCGTATCTGATACCAGTGAGTGCCCCTCCTCCTTGAGTTTTGAATATATTTTGATATTGTTAACTGTTACTAAGATGCTTAATGATAAAGGCAGAGGCAGTTCCAAATTGACATCATGTAAGCCAAAGTGTAAGTATAACAAAACATGACGCACCTTTAAAGTAGATGGATTCATTTTTACTTTGAACTGAACTTATTTCAAAGTTAGTGTACATAAAATAAACTTTGACAGAAAAAAGTGATTTAACATGACTTTGAATAGTTGTTAGGAAACAGCAAGAATCATTACAGTTTGAAATCAACGAAATATTTAAAAAGACTTAGAGGAGACAAGTAAATAAATTCCAAAAGAGAAAATACATTCAATGTTTAGGATAGAAAGGTAATATCTGAAGATAGTTGCAAAAGCTAGAGTGAAGGAATTGTCTGTGGGTTAATGTCTCTTTATAGTGTGTCAGGAAGGGGTTAGAGTAATTGTTTATACGTAGTTGCGAGACAGACACGTTTTGAATAATAAATTAGGAGTTGCCAACTAAGGATTGCTTGGTCATAGGCAAATGACAGCTAAAGATTGTTTTTAAATTGATTCAAATTAGTTTAGACAGTAAAATGAAAGTCAAAAATTGAACTGCATCGGTCTTTACGACAATCCCTTCAGTTTCCCATGCAGTTGTTCAACCAGCCGAGCTATCGAATGACCATCCTAACCAGTAGTTTTTGGAATCGCCATTGCTTAAATACCGTTGATTGTCTTTGGTATATTTTGAATCAAAACGTACACTATCCCATCACTGTTCATTGATCTATACTTTTTGCTGTAAAACTGTAAAGTGCATTTTGCAGCTCCTGGTTTCTGGGTTTTTTTTGTTTTTGTATGGTTTGTTATGTATTCTGGCGTCCGCTCGACTTTACTTCTTGTATTTATGCTTACGACATTGCCTTTGTAATGTATTAATAAGCGAATGAATAAATGGATGTACGAATGAATGAATGAACTGAATTGTGCAAACGTTGAATTGTGTGATGCTTCATGAAGAGGTAGTGAAGAAAAACAGATAGCTTTCCTCAGATGCTTCTCCTGAGATATTTTGTGCTTTGGATCGCTTATATGTATATTTGAACAGAAGTAAAAGTATAATCCAGGCCTCTCTGCTGTACATCTGACACCATTCCTACCAGGCTGAACAGCTTAGTAGAAATGGTCGAAAGATTGTTGGCCATTCAACTCTGATTGCCCTCTCATATTAATATGACCAAGGAATGCATCTCATATTAATATGTGCAAGGAATGCATCCCTCATTAATATGTACAAGGAATGCATCTCATAGTA